>CAUJGJ010000242.1:3284476-3294476 GCA_963170055.1 Halisarca cf. caerulea | reverse complement strand
TACAAGAATTGCCATGTAACGGTTGCCTAGTATGCTATTTCAATCCGATCGATGATCCATTTCAATTTCAGATGGCCCAATCATATTTAAGCTATATACAGTGGAACTGCTGTAATCCGGCACTCCACGGGCAACAAACTGTGTGTCAGATTACAGAGCTAGGTTGTTGGATTATCAGGTAGCTCTTTGTGCGGTGTACTATGCATGGTGACTGTGTCCCAGAACATGGTCGGATTAGAGCGAATGTCGGATTATTGAGGTGTTGGATTACAGAGGTTTCACTGTATCATTATAATTATATTATAGCATTTCCTTATATTCTATTATAATATTATGATTATATATGCAACTGCAGATACTGATAAATGCACATGTGTACACATAGCATAGGAGGGGTTTTAATTGCTAGGTTGAAATAAATGCTGAGTATATATTGCTAGCTAATTGCAAGAGTCCAAATATTAAAAACACATTACAACCAGCTATAGCCTGGCCTGTGTGTAGCTATATGTTGCATGGGAAACGCAATTATTGAAATCGCTATATCTAGTGTGCATTCCCTTAAACGCATGCAGTTGTTACAATACGCACTTAAACCCATCCTACGGTAATAAGTATACTTAATTATAGCAGTATATACTGTTAATGAATGTGTACTATATGGACACATGCGAGCATGGCGCCTTATAGTCCGCCAGTGCAGACATGAGCATATGTTTGTTACATTGTTCATTCAGTGCTAGTACTCAGACTCGAGGCTTATACAATCATGCCTTATGGTAGCCACTGTTCCGGAAGCAGCAGTATTAGATGTCATCTCGCAACCTTAGTTGTCTCTGAGTATATTTGAACCCTCTGCCCTCCACAGATGTCATAGCTTCATATCGTCTCGTACGTGATCGATGTGCTAACAAGGTGGGACTGGTAGCTCTTTAAACAGGTCTCTTTCAACCACGTAATTGCATTGGCTTGCGAATGCGACAACGCAAGCATGTGGCGCCTGCATACACTGGAGTGCACTGCATTCAGTTTACACAATGCAAGGAGACTGAAGGGACACAGCACCTATACAGGTGTCCGTGGCAGCCATACAAGTGCTCCTCCCCTCTGACGGAGAAGTGAGACTGTGCATGATCATCATGTATGCAGCTGCAGGATGTGTTGAGTTGTGTTGCCATGGAAACTATGCAGCTGCGGACTTTTTCCATGATACACAGTTCTTATACTTATACAAAGTGTATGTACATATGCGAACATGTAACATGTGTGCCTATATTATAGTGTATACATTACATTGTATCTATATAAACCATACGTCCATATGTGTACATATGTCCTTAGTGACAGACAATAGGTGAATGGTATGCGGTAGTGGATTTGCAGTGGTGTGGTTTGTAAACATACAGCAATCGAGTCTCATTCCACACCACTGCAGATCATGCACCTTCACTGCTCTCGAGAGGAAGCGGTCTCTCCTGGAGACGGTACCCCCCACCATACACAGTGCTCGTGGATTTTCAACCATATACATGCATATAAAATTATATATATAGGGCTGACAATTGAGATCACCTACTCCCGCAGTTGTCCATGACGTTTTCAGTGTGGTTTCATAGTCGAATTTGTCATGCAGGCTTTTTCTTATGTAATAGTCTTAAATTGTAAATACACAGTCGATCCCACTCTTGAAAGGGCTGATTCTCACATGCATTATAGTCTTGCTACTGGTACAACTTGGACTGCGTGTGACTGGAGGGCATTTTTGAAAATTCTGCCTGAGTAGAGCCCAGCTCTGTCTATGCACATGTGCGTGTACACACACACACACACACACACACACACACACACACACACACACACACACACACACACACACACACACACACACACGTATTGTATGTGTTTTCCCATTGCTTACTAGCCTTCCCTGTCAATTATTGTTAATGTTCCACTCCAGCTGTTGTTGTTACCACACAGAGAATAGCAGCTGGTTTGGGCAGTTCAAAATGTTGCTGCTAACTGTCCACTTCCCACATCAAAGGCAAAGGGTGCAGCTGGTTTTGGAATTGGGTCTGTGACTTGTGTCCTTGGAGACACAACAAGTCAACCCTAAACATAAACACATACTGGTAGTGTTGTTACCTTTGCTTTCATCTATAGCATGCATGCATGCCCACTGACTCTAAGCCTGTGAGGCTGGACTTCTGTGAAGCTGAGCTTCTGTGACAATGATGAACTTCCATATATATATATATATATATAATACTATTTAAGGTTAGCATGTTTCTTTTCCAGGCTGTTTCCTCCACTCTTGAGTGGTCTCTATAGACAGGTTTCATTGTATGCATGGCAGATACAGCATGATAACACTGGCTCACACACATACGGCTATATCAGTACGCTTGGTACTGATGCACTCCCCCACGTGCCCCTAATAATGCCTTAAGTTGGTATAGTTGTTTAACATACTGATTCTAGTGTGACCCACACCCACTTCCAAATACGTACTTGGGCATGCATGTGTGTGGGCTTGCAATGGTACCGAGTGTAATGGTCTATAGGTGTGTGTGTGTGTGTGTGTGTGTGTGTGTGTGTGTGTGTGTGTGTGTGTGTGTGTGTGTGTGTATGTGTGTGTGTGTGTGTGTGTGTGTGTGTGTGTGTGTGTGTATGTGTGTGTGTGTGTGTGTGTGTGTGTATGTGTGTGTGTATGTGTGTGTGTGTGTGTGTGTGTGTGTGTGTGTTGTGTGTGTGTGTGTGTGTGTGTGTGTGTGTGTGTGTGTGTGTGTGTGTGTGTGTGTGTGTACGTGTGAGGGTTCATGCTTTCATATGAAAATATAATACACATCTATTGATGACTGACTGACTTCTGAAACAATCACCACACACTTCTTAATGTAGTAGATGTGACAGGGAAAGAAGAATGTATATGTATAAAAACTGCAGGGCTTCTTTCAGCAAAAGAATCAGCAAAAGGTAGTCATAAGTAACGAGGGGGTCACCGTGTAGCCGTAGTGTGAATGAAATATGGTCTCCACAGCTACAGAAGACTATGTGATTCACAGGAGGACCTGTAAACCATTACCTGCTGCGGGAGTCAGGATGAGAAGCAATACCTGCGCATCATTTTTTTTTAGTTTGAAACTTCACCAAGGCCGGCCACTTGAAATTTAGCATGCACATAATATCACACACACACACACACACACACACACACACACACACACACACACACACACACACACACTTAATGAATACACAGCATCAATATGCTAGCTGTGAGATTTCCCAAGAGGCATGCGCAATCGTGCAAACCGCCATGTTTCTTGCCCATCACGTGACCTTGCTGTCGACCGTGAGGGGGCGGACTGTGATTCATCATAGATCGAGGATTTCATCATTTTTTTGAAGTCGTGTACCTGGAATCATTCGAAGGTTTGTTTCTGTCTCTTGTGAGCTACCATGAGAGCTAGTCTACGCTTACTAAGTTACTATGTATTTTATACTAATCAGATTTACATGAAGTGTTTGTGAATTTGTCTCGTAGCAGCTGTACAATTCCAGCTCGCGCCATTTTTTTGAATGTTAAAAGGTTCCCTCGCCTGAGCAAAGGGCGTACGTCCTCTCGCTGTTAGATCACAGCGGTTAGCTTATTTCGTCTGTTTTACGATGATTTAATACGACCTTATGCTGTGAGTAGCTGTACCATTTATCAGCACCAGGCTTCTGCAACCCCACAAAATCGCGGTACCTGCTAGTGCTTGGTGGCTTCCTCCATAGATACTCAAACCACGGAGGGTAGTGTTTGAGTTGGTCTGTTGAGTGTTTCTGTGTTCTCTCGCTCTCCTCGTACAACCTTGTAGCACGTAAAAGGAGCATCTCATCCCACACCTCCCCCTTCACCGTACACCCACCTCATTTACCCCTTCACCATGAGTTTATCAGTGGTCCCTCCAGCCGTAAAGCCCATGTTTTCATTCATGTCGTTATTCTGTTTAGTAAATATAATGATATGGTTTGACTGTTTAAGCAAGAGTCTATGGTTCAAGGGTCTTATCATTTTAGAGTGTCTATGACTATGATCGGACAACTGATGGAGATTACAATCGAAAAATAAGACTTAAATTTGGTGCCTGTTTGAATTAGTCTTGTAGAAAGTGTGTGTGTGTGTGTGTGTGTGCGTGTGTGCGTGCGTGCGTGTGCATGTGTATGTGTGTGTGTGTGTGTGTGTGTGTGTGTACATGTGTGTGTGTGTGTCTGTGTGTTTGTGTGTTTTTGCATGTACATACGTATGTGTGTATGTTTGCGCTTGTGCATGCATGTATGCATGTTCTTTTCGTCTTCTGTGATTTTTACCTTCTTCAACTTGGTCCACAAAAGTTGTAACGCTTGGGGTAAAAGTTAGGAATGGGTTGACAATTTTGCTGTAAGTTCCAAAAACTGCAGAGTAATGCCGTTAGAGTTACCATAGCATTGTTGTTGCAATTGGATAATTCAATAGATATCCATTTTTGAATGCTTTGCCTTATAAAAATGCTTACAATGAAGTACCAGCTGTTCCAAGTTACCTGCTGTCATTCTGTGTCTAAGTGTGCTTGCGTGAGGTGGTGTCTTATTGAAGGCTATGCACAGTGTGTGTGTGTGTGTGTGTGTGTGTGTGTGTGTGTGTGTGTGTGTGTGTGTGTGTGTGTGTGTGTGTGTGTGTGTGTGTGTGTGTGTGTGTGTGTGTGTGTGTGTGTGTGTGTGTGTGTGTGTGTGTGTGTAAAGAGATACAAGGATGGTCTTATGTATCCAGACAAGGGAAGAACCATTTTTTCACTGTCCTATGTACTCATTGAGTATTCATAGCCAACATCTTGTTCCTATCCATCAACATGACCTCCATCAGTAGTATATAGCAGTGAGATAGTGATGTTAGTATGTTTGCATTCCACTGGAAATTGGGTAGCGCCGACCTTGATATGGAAAAGTGGTGCACAGCACATGTGGAGCTTGTTGGAATGATGTCTAAGTCGGGTGTATGTTATGTGTGCTTTCAGTTAGAACTTGTTTTGTGGTACAATTTTAGACTCTCGGTGCTACGTGGGATGTGATGTTGTCCGTTTGTGGGACAGTGGTACTTAGAATTGTAGGACTTTGGTGCTGTCAGTTTGTGACTGTGGTGCTTTGTGGGACTGTGGTGCTTTGTGGGATTGTGGTGCTGTCAGTTTGTGACTGTGGTGCTTTGTGGGACTGTGGTGCTTTGTGGGATTGTGGTGCTGTCAGTTTGTGACTGTGGTGCTTTGTGGGACTGTGGTGCTTTGTGGGACTGTGGTGCTTTGTTGGACTGTGGTGCTTTGTGGGACTGTGGTGCTTTGTTGGACTGTGGTGCTTTGTGGGACCGTGGTGCTTTGTGGGATTGTGGTTCTTTAAATTGTGGGACTTTGGTGCTGTCAATGTGTGACTGTGGTGCAGTAGTGGCCCTGATGCTTTGTGGGTCAGTGTTGGTATACTATTATTATGGTGATGCGACGTTTCGATTGTACGTATGTACTGTATGTACTGTATGTACTGTATGTATTGTATGTATTGTATGTACTGTATGTATTGTATGTCCTGTATGTATTGTACGTATGTACTGTACGTATTGTACGTATGTACTGTACGTATTGTGATATTCTAGAAAACTCATCTGCGGCAGTGGCTACGTATGTAGTACAAATCAGTGACGGCCTCTGAAGGTGTTGCCTGGATACTGCTGCTAAGTGACAGCCTTTGTTCCCGAATATTGAAAATGGTACATGTTAGGAAACCACATAATGCTAATTTAAATGGTGAAAAATATTGTTTTGATTAAACTTTTGTGAATAGAAAGGAAGGATTGTGTTCTCAAAGATGTTCAAGTGAGATTGGTTTCATTGAGGTTTGCCTGGAATGATGTTTTGGGAGTTGGAAATCCTGCCTCCCAGCAGTGTGTGTGTGTATATGTGTGTGTGTGTGTGTGTGTGTGTGTGTGTGTGTGTGTGTGTGTGTGTGTGTGTGTTTGTGGGTGTATGTGGGTGTTGGTGGGTATGGGCATAGATAATCTATACATACGTAACCATATGTATAGATTATCTATGGTATGGGTGTAGGTTTGAGTGGGGGGAGTGCTGTATGTGTGTTGGTGGTCTTCATATAGAGGTCCACTCTCAAGGGTGGTCTTTATACAGAGGTCCCGCTCTCAAGGGTGGTCTTTATACAGAGGTCCCACTCTCAAGGGTGGTCTTTATACAGAGGTCCCACTCTCAAGGGTGGTTTTTATACAGAGGTCCCGTTCTCAAGGGTGGTCTTTATACAGAGGTCCCGCTCTCAAGGGTGGTCTTTATACAGAGGTCCCACTCAAGGGTGGTCTTTATACAGAGGTCCCACTCTCAAGGGTGGTTTTTATACAGAGGTCCCACTCTCAAGGGTGGTCTTTATACAGAGGTCCCGCTCTCAAGGGTGGTCTTTATACAGAGGTCCCACTCTCAAGGGTGGTCTTTATACAGAGGTCCCACTCTCAAGGGTGGTCTTTATACAGAGGTCCCACTCTCAAGGGTGGTCTTTATACAGAGGTCCCACTCTCAAGAGTGGTCTTTATACAGAGGTTATACTACCGTATATGCTTTACCTTTGCGAGGTGTATATTTCGTGGATTTATGCTTTTAGCCCTTTTGCATTTTTATATTCACAAACGGCCATGTTTTGCCATATTGCACAAGAGCCCTATCTAAATTTTCGCGGGTGTAAGCTTTCGTGGATGGCTGCCAATCCGCGAATACCGCGAATGTAAAACCATGTGAAAATTGAAGAGCGTACAGTGTATGTATGTTGAAGACCATTCTTTTAATGGAGTTTGTTTAGTTTATTTAAGATAGTAACACAGATGAAAAAGTACATATGTACGTATGTATTTTCCAGTGTGTGTGTGTGTGTGTGTGTGTGTGTGTGTGTGTGTGTGTGTGTGTGTGTGTGCACGTGCGCACGCACATGTGTGCATGCATGCATGATGTATCATGTACATACGTATGATATGTATGTGTGCATGTACGTACATACGTATGTTTTGCTGTGGTATTTGTGACTGCAATGTGAAATTTTCAAACACTTCATTTCATGTTTACAAACGTTTGTTGTTGTGTACGAAATTCTCATTAGCATTGTGTCTCTACTTGTGCAGACAAAATGCCCACTTTTTCCAAAATTGCCAAACATGGTGCGGTGCTGTCAGCAGCTGGTATGGGACTAGGGGCAGCTGTGTATCTGGTCCGAGAGTTGGTGCAGAATGGAACTCGTAGGGATGGTCTCACTGCTCTAGCAACTGGTACCACCATTGTGGGTCTGGGGGGCAGTGTACTCTACTACGCCTGCCGACAGATGGGGTGTGAGTGTGTTAGCGATAGTCCGACTGAACCAGCCGCTAAACCTACGAAACCAGAACCAACTCTGGCCAAAAGCTACGAAGAAAACAAGGGATTCAATCCCCTGTTGGCCTACGCAGCCGAGCATTCGAGCCCTCACCCTCTGGTCCGCTCACTGTTGGATGAAACCTTGAAGGGAGCCCGTGGGGGAATGGCATCGAGTCCAGAGACATGCACATTCCTAACCATTGTCTCCCAGGCCATGGGGGCCAGAAAAGTGCTGGATGTTGGAGTGTTCACAGGTCTTAGTGCACTTTCCATGGGTCTGGGACTCAGTGAGAATGGAAGGGTAATTGCTTGTGAGATCAATGACGGTGAGGCACAACAGCTTGCTCGCAAGTACTGGAAAATTGCCGGAATTGCCAGCAAGGTGGATCTGATTATACAGCCAGCAGCAGACACTTTGCAAGGATTGATTGACAAAGGAGAAAGTGGTACTTTCGACATCGCTTTCATTGACGCAGACAAATCCAACTATCTTACGTATTACAGGTTGTGTTGTGCTCTGCTACGCCGCGGAGGAGTCATCATCGTGGACAACACACTGTGGAGTGGAAGGGTTATCGATCCTAAACAGAATGACGCCACTACTGTTGGCATGCGCCAGTTTAATGAAGAAGTCCGAAACGACGACAGAGTGAGGTGTCTACAGCTGGTACTCGGAGACGGTACTACTGTTATTCAAAAGCTGTAAACAGTGTGTTGTGAATTTGTATGCAAATTATAGTGTTGTATTCTAATAATGCCATTTCTTTGACTTATGTTGTATTTATATGAATGTCTTACGAAAACTATAATAATCACATTGTGGTGAGGTTTGTGTCGAAGTGGAACTCTCTGTAGCACACTCGAGGACCTGAAGAAAGTATTGTTATACAGAGGTTTCCACCAGTCAGAGGCTGTGTTGTGTGGGTAAAATTCTACTGGCCCCACACAAGCAGTCCGTTACAGTCGAACCTCGTTAACATGAAACTACTTAGCATGAAATATCTTTTAACATGAAATGCTAGCCAAGTCCAAGTGCAGATACAAGCATAACATGTAGTACTGTTTACATGAAATACTGTTAAGATGAAATTTCAGCTCAGTCCCCTGAGTTTCGTGTTAACGAGGTTTGATTGTAGATAGGGGTTTCTGCTATTGGGGGAGTTTGTTATAAGAGGTTCCTCTGTATACTGCTATGCTTGCGGATGTGGTTTTCACCTGGTGTTCTAAATGCAAAATGCACCACTCCAGTTTGTGTTTTGGACGGTTAGATATTTAATTCTGATTTGATTTGATTCCATGCAGGGTCATATTTTTCCATAGCCAAAACCTAAACTATAGGTAATCCTTTATTTTGCAGGGATATCATCCAGTTCCGGTTCATTATTATTCATGCAAAATCATAGTCTCGCGTAGCCAGCCCCTTTTCCAGGAAGGCTTCCCTACGAAAAGTGGGAAATGAAAGAACATGGCAGACGCGGGTTGGCTATGCCAGACTAGCAAAATCATGGTTAATAGTAGCTAACATCATTCAGCGTGCACCTTGTTCCCAGTTAGTCCTGCATGCGGGAATCACCAAGCATGTGTCCGTCTTCCATGCATTGGATAAAGCACCGTACAATTAATGAAGACGAAATGTTCAAGTGCGGTGGAGCCTCCCTATAGCGCTCCCTAACACTTTAATTGGGAACTGAAAGCAGTTTGTTATGCAGAGGTTTCAACTATTCAGAGGCTATTTCACATGCGTAACAACCCGTCTGGACCCACAAAAGCAGTCTGTTGTAGAGAGGTTTTCACTGTTATAGGGTGTTTGTTATAATTATGAGAGGTTCCATTGTATGTAGTTATTATTAGGTTTTTACTACATCAATTTTTCTATATAATTATTTTACTTCCGTTCTCACGTGGTTTATGACGTCATACTCGCCTACTCTCGCTGCTCGGCGAGCGCTCGAGGTATAATTTACGTAATAGAGTTACCTTTTCACTGTTGTGCGAAGAAAGAGTACGGTTTAGAGTGTGTCTATAAGATTTGCTGTTTGAAAGGTTGTTTGGCGCGACAAGCACACGTTTGGGATTCATTCAGAGCCGGTAAGGACGGCTGAAATGTCAGCGCTGAAGAGTAGAATTCCCGGCCCCGGGACGAGTTCGTCCAAAGGCGGTCCCACGGCACCCGCGCCTGGCGTACAGGTGAAGTCCCATCCAACAAGTGGTGACCAGCATCGTTCAAAGGTGAGATGGGTCTACCCATTAGTCTCCAGATTGTGACAAGAGCGGTCGACTAACCCTGCGTCCTGGGTTTATTTTGCAATTTGCAGTTCTTGTGTGTACCGCGAGAAAGATAGTTTCCCATGTGTCTGTGTGTTTGTGTACCGTTATATAAACTGCGTGTTTACTTGTCTGTATGCATGAGTGTTGAGGCGATTCGGCTCGGAGTGGTTGGTTTCTCATGGTTTGCCTGGCATGCGCGCGCCTTCTGGTAGTCGTCACTCGCCCTTCTTTATTGTGGTTCGGCGGGGAATGCTTCTGTTACGAGGAGCCTGGATGTAAACAAAGTCGTTGGTACTGGTTTGCACATCTCGCGCCCAATTTACAAC
>CAUJGJ010000242.1:3279476-3281976 GCA_963170055.1 Halisarca cf. caerulea | reverse complement strand
CTATGGTCTTGCAGCATCCATCCTGGTGCTTCTATTCTTAGGAGCGCAATTAGTTTCTCCTTTCATTAATCGTGTTCTGTGAACATATCAAGTTAGGAACTGTTGTTAGTTCTGTAATGCACACTAAGGGATGATTAAATCAAATTGTAGCTCTGATTGTATGCTCTTAGCATCATTACTTAACGGGCATTGTAACTTTTCCCCCACACAAAACGCGCTGATAGCTTTTGGGTGACGTTCACAGTTCTGTGTTGTTGTCACCACGGATACAGGACACTTTGGCTGACTGTGAGCAATGTACGTATTAGCGCCACAAATTCTGTGTGTGTGTGTGTGTGTGTGTGTGTGTGTGTGTTTGTGTTTGTGAGTGTGTGTGCATGTGTGTGTGTGTGTGTGTGTGTGTGTGTGTGTGTGTGTGTGTGTGTGTGTGTGTGTGTGTGTGTTTGTGCGTTTGCAGGTGGGTGCACGTGTGTGTGTGTGTATGTGAGTTTGTGTGTGTGTGTGTGTGTGTGTGTGTGTGTGTGTGTGTGTGTGTGTGTGTGTGTGTGTTTGTGCGTTTGCAGGTGGGTGCATGCATGTGTGTGTGCTGTTTACGGCTGATTCCATCAGTACATGTGAGTATAAAGTCATTACCAACTACTTTGTGAATGTGCAAGTGGTCATAACAACACTTTTGTTATTGGACAACTAAAGGTGTATATTTTTGATATCTTCATTTTCAACTTGTCCCAAGCATGTACACAATGTAAAAATTTGTGTGTGTGTGCGCGCGCGTGTGTGGTGTATATGACATTGTGTGTGTATTTGTGTCCAAATGTATATACAGCGAAACCTCTATTGAATGGCCCTTTCGAGAAACAGCCACTCCTTTATCAGGACAGCATTGCTCTGCCCCATTTGATATCCTTTAACATGCATACATATAGAACCTCTGATATAAGGACACCTCCATAAACAGGACAGTTAATGGTGGTCCCGGTGGTGTCCTTATTATAGAGGTTTCACTGTACAGGACTGTTTACTGTGGTCCCAATGGTGTCCTTATTATAGAGGTTTCACTGTACAGTACTGTTTACTGTGGTCCATGTGGTGTCCTTATTATAGAGGTTTCACTGTACAGGACTGTGCACTGTGGTCCCAGTGGTGTCCTTATTATAGAGGTTTCACTGTACAGGACTGTGCACTGTGGTCCCAGTGGTGTCCTTATTATAGAGGTTTCGCTGTATAGTCACACAGGTTTACCACCTGCATGGAGTATGTGTTTACTTTCAGTAATTTACTTTTCGTCACTTAATTTGCATTGTTGCCACCTTTGGGGGTGCTAAGTGTACAATCCAATACACACACAAAGGTGATAATCTCACTACAATGTCTGCTTACTTGCACATGCACACACACACACACACACACACACACACACACACACACACACACACACACACACACACACACACACACACACACACACACACACATACACACACACACACACACACACACACACACACACATCCGTAAAATGGCATGCACACACTATATTATGTATTCATACTTACCTGTACACCCATAACCATGTATACATACACAGTGATATGTACTGGAATGATGCATGGCTCACACATTCACAGATACACCTACGTATATGCCAGGATTCAACTTGAGTAGGTGTGCACATATGCTCGTGTGTATTGGTATGTGCAAAATCGGTTTGTTAATGAACAGATTCATACCTTTGCATGCGTGACTGAGTAGTGTGCAAACACACATTGTCATACCGCCCATGGGATGGAGCGGGGGGGGGGGGGGGGCATTGGTAACAAGCAAATACTGTTATTCAGGAAAACCCCTACTTACCCCACACCCAATTTCAGGGGTAATTTGGAACACTAGGGTAATTTTAGGGGTAATTTGTCACAGGGTTTGCTATGGTTGAGCTGTCTACCAATATATTCTATTTTAGAACTCCCACTTCATGGAGACAACACCGACGAGAAATGATCTAGGCTGATTGCAGTTTTTGACTGACTGCTTTCCACTGACTGTTGGTTTCAAGTTTCCCGCTCTCCTTCCAATAGTTGCCCATCTTTGTATATTATATGTGCACATACGTACGTATGAACAGTATGTGCGCATATGTACATACAGTCAAACCTCGTTAGTGAGTACACCTGGGGACCCTCCAAATTGCTACTCACTATCAGTAGTACTTGCTAACCATATAGATTAGTATTACGGGCTATAAGCTGGGGTATCATATCCTTGTACTTCCTAACCAGGTATTGCTCATTAACAGTGTTCTCACTAACGAGGTTCTACTGTATGTATGTGTATGTGCACAAACATAATGTGTCCAAATAATATTATATGTACACATACGTACATACATCTACATAATATTATATCTAGACATACGTACGTATATACACGTACATAAGCATGTATGTACACATACGCATGTGCACATACACACGTACATATGTACACATGTATGTGCACATGT
>CAUJGJ010000242.1:3271976-3274476 GCA_963170055.1 Halisarca cf. caerulea | reverse complement strand
CGTTCTGACATGCATATGTATAGACACCGAGGCTATGTGTGTGCATATGAATATATACGATATATTATGTGTGTATTGTAAGTGACAGAGAAAAAAGTCAAAGAATGCTAAAGATTTCTTCTAACTTGTTACTTGTACAGTTTGCAGTGTGCTTGATGTAGTGGCCATTGGCTAATGGTCCCCTGATCAAATACATGAGCCCATCCTAAATATAAGCATGCCAAATTTCTTATGAATGAACATGATAGCCTCTAATTTTGGACTGAAAACAAACTGTAAATTCCTTAGTAGTCATCTTTGCCGACAATTGCGAAGAGCTCAAGCGTCTACTACGGAAACGATTCCATAAGCTAAGCCTATCCTATCCTATCCTAACTACTATGTACATACGTATATGCACATGCATACATATACACGTATACATACGTATGTGTATCGTAAGTGACAGAGGGAAAAGGCGAGAAAAGCGAAAACTACATATTGTGTACATGTCCACGTGTGTGCTGTGTGTGTACCGTGTGTAGTTGGTGCTTCCACCGAGTGGTGTGTTATTTGGTTTGTGTGTGCGTGTTGCCATTTCCATTAAACTAACCATTGAAAATGCACCGCACTGATAAGCCGTCAGTCACGCACACGCACACAGTGTACATACGTACACGTGTGTATGTATATTTCACACGAGAATTGAAAATGGTTTGTTCTTCACTATACGGTTGTTTGTTCGTGGATTAAAAGAGCATTGTGACGGCACGTGTGCGTATGTCTGTGTTGTTGAGTCCATATATTGACCCAACTGTATTGACGCATGTGGGCTATAGAGGCTGACACGTGTTAGCGTGTTTTGTAAGCTGCTTGCTCGCTCAAGCGTGGATAGGGATTGGCTGGTGGTTAGTACACGACTGTATAACATCCTCCGCAGTTACTGAAGAGGTACATTGTGTGTGTGTGTGTGTGTGTGTGTGTGTGTGTGTGTGTGTGTGTGTGTGTGTGTGTGTGTGTGTGTGTGTGTGTGTGTGTGTGTGTGTGCAGCCCTGCACATTTGTACATTTGTATGTCCCAACAATGTATAGTGTACTATCCAGGAGTGTGTGGTAACCAGGAGTATGTACTATCCAGGAGTGTGTACTAACCAGGAGTGTGTACTAACCAGGAGTGTGTACTATCCAGGAGTGTGTACTACCCAGGAGTGTGTACTATCCAGGAGTGTGCACTATCCAGGAGTGTGTACTGACCAGGAGTGTGTGCTATCTAGGAGTGTTTACTATCCAGGAGTGTGTGCTATCCAGGAGTGTGTACTGACCAGGAGTGTGTACTATCCAGGAGTGTGTGCTATCCAGGAGTGTGTACTATCCAGGAGTGTGTACTATCCAGGAGTGTGTACTAACCAGGAGTGTGTACTATCCAGGAGTGTGTACTATCCAGGATTGTGTACTATCCAGGAGTGTGTGGTAACCAAGTATTATCTCACTACCATTTCAGGTGTAGTGGGTGAAAATTGACCTGTACAGGTGGTTATTCCTAAGGTTTAACTGCATTGTGTTGTGACTGGCTCCAGACCACCCTACCCACCTTACACCTCCCAAGTGATTATGACAGAACTTCTTTGAAGTTCATTGATATACACTATACAAGTAGATTAGCTAGGTGCAGTCCTGAGAAGCCATTTTCTTACTGGAACTCTTGCTTTATTGTGTATATAAGATGCTGTGTGTGTGTGTGTGTGTGTGTGTGTGTGTGTGTGTGTGTGTGTGTGTGTGTTTGTGTGTGTGTATAGGATGCTGTGTGTGTGTGTGTGTGTGTGTGTGTGTGTGTATAGGATGCTGTGTGTGTGTGTGTGTGTGTGTGTGTGTGTGTATAGGATGCTGTGTGTGTGTGTGTGTGTGTGTGTGTGTGTGTGTGTGTGTGTGTGTGTGTGTATAGGCTGCTGTGTGTGTGTGTGTGTGTGTGTGTGTGTGTGTGTGTGTGTGTGTGTGTAGGTCCATCGCAGGCATACTTATTAACAGAACAAAAAAACTGTGGAAAAATGACCAAATTTGGCAGTTGTGGTGGTAGTAATGTACTCATTACATATGGTGTACCGACTGGCTGAAGCAGCCATGCTTTCTATTGAATTAACACTTCAAAGTCGTTGTTACGGTGACCCTTTCGCACCAGTCATTAGAAACAGCCACGTTGGTGCCTCTTGTGACAAGGAACAATTTTTGAATTTCAATCGAATTTACGTAGTGACAATAATTATTACATTTGGGCCCTCTATATAGCCTCTGTGTGTGTGTGTGTGTGTGTGTGTATGTGTGTGTGTGTATGTGTGTGTGTGTGTGTGTGTGTTTGTGTGTGTGTTTGTGTCTGTGTGTGTGAGAGAGAGAGTCTATGTGTTTGTGTATGAGATTATCACATGACCGGCGAAAAGGGATGTGACTATGTTCTAGTGAACTTCCACTACAGTTTGTATTAATTATTCGGTTTCGTGGGGCTTGAAGGCCACCAGCCATTGAGTCTG
>CAUJGJ010000242.1:3249476-3251976 GCA_963170055.1 Halisarca cf. caerulea | reverse complement strand
GCATGTGCACATGCACCTGATTGATCTGAAAATCATGCCAAACATGAAATCGGATTATATTCACTCTAGCTGCTGTGAAACACTATATCATGCACTAACATAATATTATAGCTGCGCTTAAATAAATCATGCTCTGCATGAAATCTGCCCTGATTTATCCAACCATTGCATGGGTTACCTGACATGCACATAATTATAGCTGCATGCCTCTGCAATCCGACACCACCTCATGCAATCATATCATTATAACCTGACATGCTATAGCTATATAATGTCTGCACGCACGCATGCATATCCAAAGGTAGGATTACCTTATACAAACTGCTTACACTGAGAAACATTGTATTATAATCTGCAATTCCATATAATATATATATATATATATATATATATATATATATATATATATATATATATATATATATATATATATATATATATTATGTTATAGTTAAATCCCGGTACGAGCATGCAGGTGACCTGAATATCATGTGAGTGAACCGGGATATAACTAACTTCTATCCCATGCAAATTGATTTTCAATTAGAAGACTTAATTGGCAATAATTGATTTAATTAACACCAAATTGACTATTGATTAATACCTGGTAGTTATTACCCGGGGGATAACTACCATGTACATGCCCAGTTTTTGATCTTTCACAAACTGGGATATAGAAATATGTATATATAAATATTATACTGTATAATATATGTATATATATATATATATATATATATGTATACATGTAGAATGCCACACACACACAAACATATGCACACACACTGCATGCACACACATGCACACAGACACACACACACACACACACACACACACACACACACACACACACACACACACACACACGGAAACATACGTATACATGATGTCTTCTCATTTATCATCTATAGACGACAAGAGCTAGCTCTAATGGAAACATGCAAGACCTATTCAAAGGTTGGTTGCCCAGTGCTCCATCCGATGTTAAGTGGTAATGTCATTTAGCACGTATAGGAAATTGTCTGCTAATCTGGTTGACTGCATGCACGAATCCAACTAACTCAACGTTCGAGTGTATTCATCCTCAGCAAGGTTGAATTGCATTGTGTTGTACTGGGTTCTTGTGTGCATGTGTTTATTTGGTCACTACAGTCATTCCTGGACATGGACGTGAGGGGAAGAAGTTATTGTGCTCTCTTCCTCTGCACAAGTTGACACTAATTATAGGGTTTCACCAGTTCCACAGCAACACACATACGTATAATATATACATAGAAGAATGTGTCTGTGTGTGCACACTGTGTATAGTGATCTCATGTAGTACCCTGGACACATGTAAAATGATGATGCAACATGTGGGCAACTCTACGCAATACACGCGATACTCTCTACCACTTGATGAATACCATAGACTCTGGTTAAGAAGCGCATGCATTCATCGATCACTCTGGCTGACAAGGAAGTACAGTGGAAACTCGTTATAAAGAAATCTCTTACAGCGAATATCTTGATATAGCGAATAAACTCATGTGACCCAGTTAATGCTCTAGAATTAAAGTGTAACTGGTTATAGTGAACTTCTGATATGATGAAGAAATTTCAGTGTCCCCTGTGATCGTTATTATGAGTTTCTACTGTACAATATAGTACAGTGGAAACTCTATGCAATACATGTGATGCTTGAGCACTAAATGAATACCGTAGACTCTGGGCAAGAAGCGCATGCGTCTATCACTCTGGCTGGCAAGGAAGTACTATGCCCTTATAGACAAAATGTGCATGCGACTACAATAGGCAGCACTTGCTTGTATAGTATATCGCCATGTATGTGTGTACAAGAGCAAGAGAGTATGCACCTATATATATATATATATATATATATATATATATATATATATATATATAATATAATATATATATAGCCATAAAAGTGAGTGCCTTTTACATGCAGAGGTGCACTTCTTATAACCCGATCGAGTCCACAGGACATTGAAACCTCTCTAATCCCGCCACCTTCGGGCCAAGAAATTTGGCTGGATCAGAGGGGTGGCCAGAATAGAGAACTCAATGCCAAAAAATATGTAGGTAACTTCAGGAGCACAGAGTGTGGCCAGTTTAGACAGTGCATGTGTGGCTGATTTATATACTGAGGCTCAAATTGGAGAGGTTTCATTGTACACACACACATGCATGCAGTGCTCTACACTTGCAGTGATCACATTGTGTGTTTAAGAAGAACATAATCCTATAATTATTATGCTGAGAAGAACATTAGTTTGCATGTGTGAGTCGATATCACATGCAGTGGGGGTTCCTGAGGCTTCCCCACAGTGAGCTTCATCTGGTTATGTAGCGTGAGAGATACCATATGCTTCAGTGTAACAGCTACAGGGATTCAAATTCTTCTTTGTTAGATCACAAAGACAGACACCACAGATGGTGGATTTCTTTTCTCATGTATTATGTCATACGCACACTTAGTCCATAGCACTGTAGACAC
>CAUJGJ010000242.1:3234476-3244476 GCA_963170055.1 Halisarca cf. caerulea | reverse complement strand
AGCCGAAATGTAACCTGGATTGCATCGGATGCCTGGTCCACTGCTCTCCCCTCACGCTACTTCAGAACAGCAAGGGGAATGATTGGGGTGCAGCCGGCTACTAGGACCAGTACTGGTTTCGATTCCTGGTTTCGAAACCTGAGTCTGGACAACACAGTGGGGAGTCCGTGGTTTAATGAGTACTGGGAGTTTGCATTCAACTGCACTCTTAACAGTGGCAGGCAGCAGTGCAGTCCACGCATCAGATCTCTTGGGGAATTCCCTGAATATTCACAGGATGGAAAAGTACCCTTCACCATTGATGCAGTCTTGGCCTTCGGATATGCTCTTAATGCTATGCAGCAGGCATTGTGCGGGGAAAATGCACAAGGACTGTGCAGCGACATGCTGGAGCCAGGATCAAACAGAGTTAGTGGCGAAATCCTGCGTGATTTCCTTAGAAATGTTTCCTTCCCAGCCGAGTCAACAGACACCCTCAAATTTGACAACAAAACCCAATCGGTAGAGAGCGGCTACACAATCTTCAACTTGCAACAGAGTGCTGATGGGGAAACAAGGATGATTGTTCCTGTTGGCGAGTGGAACAAAGGTGAGCTGACTATCAACGATACCGTCATTCAGTGGAACACACGTGGAGGTGAGGTACCTATGTCGCGATGTAGTTCTCCGTGTTCACTGGGCCAGTTTCGGTTCCCACTTGGAAGTGACCAGTGCTGCTGGGAATGCAGACGGTGCAGATCAAATGAGATTGGGGACGGTCGGACCTGCCAGCCTTGCCCAAGAAACCAATCTCCGGATGAGACACAAGCCACGTGTGTCACCTTTCCGGTGAAATTCTTAGACTGGTCAAGTCCTTTAGCAATCGTACTTCTCTCGCTGTCTGGGATTGGGATAGTGGTTGTGCTCGTGGGAACCATCTTGTACCTTGTGTACTGGAGGACAAAGGTGGTGAAATCAACCAGCCGCGAACTGACACTGGTCATGATAGTGGGAATCGTACTCTGTTTTGCTATGACAGTTGTACACATTGGGATGCCACATCCCGTGATGTGTGGAATTCAACGGGTCGGGTACGGCCTCTGTTACACAATCTGCTTTGGAGCTCTTCTACTAAAAGTTAACAGAATACATCGAATTTTCAATCGGAACAAAAACTACCTCAAACCCCCACGTTTCATCACATGGCATAGTCAGCTTGTCTTTGTGGGACTGATTGTTCTCTTCAACATTGCGATAGCCATCATCTGGTTGGTAGTGGAACCGCCCTCTGTTATCTCATTGGTTAGAGGGCGAGAGATTGAGTTGCGATGCGGTTACAACCGGTTTGGCGGACCTACGGTTGAGGTGGCCTTCATACTCTTAGTCCTCAGCGGGTGTGTCTATTTCGCTCTTCGGACGAGAAAGGTGCCCTGCGAGTACAACGAGACACGTTTCATCAACATCACCGTCTTCTGTGTGCTAGTAATATGGTTAGCCTATGTACCTATCTACTACGGAACTACAGAGCTAGAACCAGACATCTACATAACATCGGAGGTAGTCAGTGGACTACTCATTGCTTCCTGCACATTTATCTTCCTCCTCATGCCCAAGTACTACTTGCTTCTGGTGAAGAAGAGAACTGAAGTGCAGACTGATTTAACACTGGCGAAACACAGTATCACTCTGAAGCCTTCGAGTATGGATAGAGGTGTTGAGAGTGGGGTGGACACAAAGGATTCTGGACTAGGTGTGTGTGTGTGTGTGTGTGTGTGTGTGTGTGTGTGTGTGTGTGTGTGTGTGTGTGTGTGTGTGTGGTGTGTTTGTGTGTGTGTGTGTGTGTGTGTGTGTGTGCACGTGTGCATGTGCGTGTGTGCGTGCATGTGTATGTGTGTGTGTTAAAAGTGCACCTGTGGATGTTTGTACTCGTGTGTATGTAATAATGCTACTTCCTTTCACCCCACATCACAGACACTGCGGACCTTTCAATGTCGGGAAGAACCAAGCTTACTCGACCAACACGGACAGAAAACAGGGAGGTACAAACTGTGTTTCAACTCAGTGATTGGAAAGACATAGAGGAGTTTCCAGAAGAGTCGGGCTACACTTCTGACAAGGAAAGTGCAATAGAACACAACAACAACAACAACAACAAAAACAAAAACAACAATAATATTAGCTACAAAATGGAGAAAAACCTCAAAGGATTGGCAACGTCAGAAGAGAGCTTGCAAGAGAGTGAAATGGATTCGTAAATTAAACAACTACAAAAATAACATTCATTAATTCCTTTGAAGTATAAATAATTAATCACATTATATATGTCAGCTGCTTTTATTGTTTTCTATATAATGTTTTTGGTCATTTGTTGTTTGTATGTATTCATTGCATGCATGGGAATATGTTTTATATTACATTCAATGACATGTTTAATTTGACAATTGTTCATTATCATATAATAATGTTCTCAGTATATGTTACTATAGTATTGTCCTATACACGACGATTGCATGAGAACAATATGATCTTATATTAATTAATACAAACAGTATAGCTGCATGCATTTGTAGCAGACAATAATAAAGGACGTGCATTTGGGGTAGGCCGTGTTGGGTCGAGTATCTATGGGGCGCGCATGCATGCGCATGTTATATAATAGATGTTCTTCACAAGTCCAGAGGTTGCCTTCTTATGTTGGAATATATTCAGGGAAGAGTGATCTTGCACGCATGGAACCCCATGCAAGCTGTGTCCTTTGCGGAGCTGAAGGTTTATTAACTGTGCCCTTAGTTGGGAGAGCCGTGAGTGCGTGCACGCAATGCAGGCTGGTTCCTCAGACTAACTGTAATGTTAAAGGGTGTATAAAAACCATTTAAAATGGTACAAGCATAGAAGGCTTGTGCTAAAATGCATTATCAAAAAAGGATCCTCCTAAAACACTTGGAACAAGGGTAAGTTGCTAAGTTGGTACAGGGCTAGGTAGACAAAGGGCAAGACAGGCACAGAGCTAGACGAGCTTAGGGCTACACATACATGAGGCTAGATGGGTATAGGGCTGGACAGAGTTTAGTTGGACTGAGTGCACACTGTGCAAATTCCTACATCCCGCATGTGTAGCACTAACGCAACCTAATAATGCTGTTGTTTATAGATGTAATTAAGGAATGCATGTTTAACTGTGCATGCATGCATGCAAAGGACATGTGGGAGCACTCACACCAGCTAGTGGGGGGGGGGCAGAAGATTCTAGAGATAGAGCATACAACAACAGCACGTACGTAAACACATGACATTGTATGATATTGGCACCCTGTTTAATTGGTAAAAGTGGGGGGAAATTAAGACCCCCTGGCCCCCTCTCGTTCTTATACCTATGGCCTGTATAAATCTTCCACAGCATAAATCCATGAGATCTGATTCAGGACATGTGCAGCATCAGGATACAGTTTTTGATTCACTAAATATACAAAGAGTGCTATAATTAAAATTCAATTACACTCAATTGATCCATTCAACATATAGAATGGGATGTAGTGTGTGGTACATATACCTCGGTACAACTGGATCTAGATCTGTTTGCATGCGCTCAGTTGGAGGGTAGTTGGCCCCAGTGTGACAGAATCTGCACTGTGTGCAGTGGTATATATAGATGATATTATTTGCACAAACTTTGTATAGTGTGGACTGGTACCGTTACATGCTTGTATTGGAATCATTGGTGGAGATATATACTATATTAGCCTTATTGAGACCCAAGTGATAAAGGTTTACCTGCATGTACGTGTGTGTGTGTGTGTGTGTGTGTGTGTGTGTGTGTGTGTGTGTGTGTGTGTGTGTGTGTGTGTGTGTGTGTGTGTGTGTGTGTGTGTGTGTGTGTGTGTGTGTGTGTGTGTGTATGCGTGCACATGCATGTGTATGTAACAATATAGGTACTCTAACCTTAGTCCAACAAGCTAGCCCGTCCCACTAACACCCTGTGGGTGAGAGAGACAGGTTTCTTCTCACCTGTAGAGCACTAGTGGGATGGCCGGGCTATAGCCTGTTAGACTATTTCAACCTAATATATGCATCATAGGCTAGAGTACTTACTGGGCAACGCTCTAATAGGAAACACAGGAGTGGTGTTTCTATAAGCCAGCTATAAGGATTTGGGGTCAGGATTCTATATAGTGAAAACCTTCATATACAAGACCTTCAGAACACTACAAGTAAGGTTCCCTATTCACAGTGGGTCCACACTAGTTTCAATTCGGACAAGAAGAAGGTATAGAAGTGCATATTCCTTTCACTGCACCTACACCAAACTCAGAGGTTTGTTCTTTAATTCCTTACTTTGTTTACAAATTTGGTATTGCAATAAAAGTATAGCCAACATATGAGTTAATGTGGATTATTCATAAGAACATTGTACAGATAGCAGATCTATGTACGTTGTCAATTAAACTGCTATAATGCTAAATTCTTATTTGTGAAGAGTTCTGTCAAACTTGGTTAGAAAGTCACTGTTCACAACATCAACCTCTTTATAACAACACACATGGCAGGAACGTACGGCCGGGTTCAATGGTCTCTGTACTAAATGTCCTGGTTACAACAACAACTTGGTTATAACTGGTAACGACACATTTTAGTGGCACCAGGGGTGTCGTTGTGTAAACAAGTTTGACTGTATCATGTGAGCCAACTGATGGTTAATAAGCAGCTGTAACAGCTGCATGTGGGTGGGTGATTGGATCTGCAGCTGATTGACTCAGAGTTTGGTAAACACTGGATGCCTCTCACCTTCAGAGAGTTCCAAATCTGTGACTCTTACCTCATTTACACTAGAGCTCAAGTTATAAGAGCTAGAACCCTATCTAAACTTGTGCAAATAAGAACTTTATGTTAGAAGAATGTGCTATTTAGGGTATGGCATGAGCAGAGGGGGCTACAAAGTAATTCCTACTGTGTATATGCGTAGGCTACAATAATTATAATAATTATTCTTTTTCTTTCTTTCATTGTTTTCAGATGAGAACACCTCAGAACCTGCTATTTCTTGTATTCCTTACTATTTGGAACAAGTCACCACGACCCAGTAGTGCCAAGGTGACTTCCTACTGTGGACCGGTTGGTGTCGTCAACCAAATTGACAACAAATCTTCGCTTGTTCTTCTTGGTGGCCTGTTCCCTTTACATAAATTTGAAGGTCAAGGAAGAGACAATTGTGGGAAGACAATCACCAAGAAGGGGTTCCAAAGGTCACTGGGAATGGTGTTTGCCATTGAGCAGATCAACAACAATGCCTCCTTTCTTCCTGGAATCAAGCTAGCCTACGACATTCGGGACAGCTGCACCAGCAGCGTCACTTCACTGGAGGAATCTCTGACATTCTTACCCGAGTTTTCACAACAGGATGGTAAGTGTTTGGGATCCGCACACACAGTGAGTAGTGTGGTTGGACCTTCGGATACGGGAAATTGCATTCCAACGCAAAATCTTCTAAGATTGTTTCAGATTCCGCAAATAGCATATGCAGCAACTGGTGTTGAACTCAGCGACAAAAGTAGATATGATTACTTCTTTCGTGTAATTCCTCCGGACACATTTCAGGCCAAGGCTATGGCAGACATAGTGGCCTACTTCAACTGGACATATGTAGCTGCCGTCTATTCGGACGATGTTTACGGGTCCAACGGAATTCAAGAATTCATCAGAGAATTTAGAAGCAGAAATGACAGCAACAACTGTATTGCGCAGAGGTTTGCGATAAAGGAAAATCCATCAGATAAAGAAATCAGAAGAGTGGTCAATGCCTTTCGTCAGCCATGGGTATCAAACTCGTCTGTTATTGTGTTCTTCGGACAGAACGAGCATGCTGATGCTATCCTGGAGGAATGGAAGAGAAACAGTACTGGACTGAAACACATGGTTTGGATAGCATCTGATTCCGCAGCTACAAGTATTCAGGCAAGCTTGTATGACCAAGCACACGGAATGATAGGAGTTGAACCTTCCTTCACACCTAACACAGCTTACGACGAATGGTTTAAGAGTTTGAGTCTCAGCAATACAGCTGGCTCTCCGTGGTTTGAGGAGTACTGGAAGAGTATTTTCCACTGTAACTCAACAACGTGCCCTGAAGGGTTGACCTTTGGAAATGACAGCAGCTACTCTCAAAACAGCAAAGTGAACTTCTCAATGGAAGCGGTGTACGCAGTGGCTAATGCACTTCACGACATGCATCAAACCCTTTGCAATGGTACACCTGGACTGTGTGCAGGAATGCTACAGGACAGTGGTCGTCGCATCAACGGAGGTCTACTTCATAAATACCTGAGGAATGCAACGCTGAACTATCCTAGGGGAGCCAAGGAGCCACTGTTTGATGCCAACCAGGATCGTGTAGGTGGATACACAATATACAACCTCCAGAAGTTTGGTGATTCCTTCCGATATGAGGAAATTGGAACCTGGAAGGAAAACTCACTCGAATTGAACCTCTCGAAAGGTCTAGAGTGGGGACCACAGACCAACAGTGTTCCACAGTCACTATGTAGTCTTCCCTGTCAGTTGGGGCAGTACAGGAGCACAGTACCTGGCCAACCATGCTGCTGGCAGTGTATTGACTGTGGAGCAGGTCAAGTCAGTGATGCAATTACTTGTGTGGTATGCCCAGAAACACACAAACCATCTGACGAAAAGTCTGTTTGTCAAGAAATCGAGAAGAGCTACCTAAAATGGGATCATCCTTGGGCTACAGTCATTCTCATCCTCTCAATGATTGGAGTGTGTGGAACAGTGTTAGCTGGTGTGTTCTACATTGCATTTCACAAGAAGCAAGCAATCATAGCTGGTAACAGAGTGATGAGTGCCGTGATTATGGGTGGGATTCTCATAAGCTTCTGTCTCCCAATCTTGTATCTTGGCAGACCGACTGCAACCACATGTGCACTGAGGAGAGTTGGCATCAGTGTCTGTTTTTCCATCTGCTTTGGTGCACTTCTTGTCAAAATAAGTCGGATTTATCGTGTTGTGAACAGAGTGTCACTTGGACAGTCCTTGCAGAAGCCAAGGTTCATCAATGCTAAGAGTCAGCTCTTCATGGTGGCCTTAATAGTCTTCATCCCATTAGTAATAGTGGCCATCTGGTTAACACTGGAGCAACCCACGGTCAAAACCAACATTCTTGTACGCTGGGAATCAGTGGAGATCAGGTGTGGAGCTGACCCTCGCATTGGCTTATCAGTCATTCTTGTCTACAACCTTCTTCTTCTTATCGGATGTGTATACTTCACCATTCGCACAAGAAAGGTTCCCAAGGAATACAACGAAGCACGTTTCATTCACTTTGCCGTCATCACATCAGGCATTGTGTGGATTGCCTTCATTGCATTCTACTACAGTACAACTGGACTACCTGAACTTTACATCATAACGGCTCAAGTGACGGCCATTTTGATCACAGCTGCTGTTCTCCTTCTGTTTCTCATCCTTCACAAAATCTACAGTGTGCTCAAGAATGAAAAAGACATAGAATCGCTCATCAACACACCTTCCAGTGCGTTGAGACGGGCAAGCACAGCTCGCAAAACCATTGACCTCAGAAATGCTAAAAGTTCCCAATCGATGGAGAGTTCCGATGATTTACATTTAGTGAAGAGAAAACATAATGATTTGAAGAGAAATTACGCAGAGCAAACACCAGTATCTATAATGAGCTTTGAAGATGAGCCCCACGAAATAGCTCTCCAGGAAACCACACCATCGAATGTCACCAGAAGATCACGATGCATAGACACCATAAGAGAGGACATCTTGCAGCTGAAAACAAGTTCAGAGTCAAACGACAAGTTGATTGATCATAATGCTCAAAGTGAACAAGACCTGACGGTAATTCAAGCCATCGACGCAAAGGACAAGGAAGGGGTTAAGGAGATACCGCAGTCAACATGTTACCAATCTCCCAACCATGTCAAAGAGGTTGATTCGCAATGATGATTGCAGACCATTGAAAACTCAATAGAGATGTATGTATTTTATATACGGAGATACACACAGCATCACATATGAATGTGCATTGAGTTATATATACAAAAGGTGCTAATATTATATACAGTTAAATTTTATTAATTATACGAAGTATAATGTCATAATATTGTACAGGACGTACTCTTTTTTAATTACAAAAATTACAGATTATTCATTCACACATGCGTGCATGCACATGCACATGCATGTACACACACACACACACACACACACACACACACACACACACACACACACACACACACACATGCATGCATGCACACACACACACACACACACACACACACACACACACACACACACGCGCGCGCGCGCGCACACACACACATGCACTTAGAGCTGAATTAGTTGTATGCTAATGTCCATATTCCATGTACGTATGAAATACTTAGGCGCTTCAGCAGAAAATAATTTTAGTAAAGTTGTGTATACGTATACACACAATATACACACCTTCACACACTGATAGTTCTGAATATGTTAAAACCACTAGCTGCTGTGCTCATCAGCACACCTGGTATCTGTGGATGCCAGTGGAGCTCCTTAACTTCTTTCTGTCCCTATACAAGGATAGATGAGAGATGATGAACAGACTTCACACACCCACACCCTCAAACAGACACATGCACACCCACACCCACACACCCACCCACACCCCACCCCCCCACACACAAACACACCCACAAACACACCCACTAACACCCCCACCCACACACACACACACATGCACACACACAAACACACACACACACACACGACATTCACAAATGAATAGTACATTATCCCTTCACGAAAATTAGTTACATTGGTGAAAATATGCAGCTTGCGAAATATTTAGTTCGGCATATACGCACATAGTGTATTTATCTAATATAAAGTAGGGACTGGTCCATTGTGAAAATAGTAATGTGAATTACAGTCAAGTTGTTGATTTACAAAATATCACATACATCCTGTGAAACTTAGTGGCTACACAGTGTGTGTGTGTGTGTGTGTGTGTGTGTGTGTGTGTGTGTGTGTGTGTGTGTGTGTGTGTGTGTGTGTGTGTGTCTGTGTGTGTGTGTGTGTGTGTCTGTGTGTGTGTGTGTGTGTGTGTGTGTGTGTGTGTGTGTGTCTGTGTGTGTGTGTGTGTGTGCGTGTGTGTGCGTGTGTGTGTGTGTGTGTGTGTGTATGTGTGTGTGTGTGTGTGTGCACATGCTTCTTCATGACTAGCCAACATGCTAACAGGTACATGAAAGCACACATATCATATCAATAGAAAGGTCAAACTCGGCATATATTAGCATTGGCACAAGTATCCCATCAAAGATAGCATACCGTATACTGGGAAGTTTCACAGAGATAAAGTTTCGCGAATTTTGCCAAGTCGACAGCATTCGCGAAACTTTAATTCGCGAATGCTAGCTCTGTTCTATACATCTATAATATTATACGAAATGCAGTGATTTGCAAAAGTTTTTTTTCGCAAAATCGTGAAATTAAGGAATTCGCGAAAGTTCTACTCCGCGAAACTTTCCTGGTATACGGTATCTGCGCTGTACACACATATGTACATACGTATAGTGGAAAACACTCAAAATGCCGCAATTGGTTTCACAAAATTCTGGCCCCTTGTCCATTTTGACATACTAACCAGTCTGCCCAGTATAGCAATGTTACACGACAGTCGTGAATTGTTTACAGAAAGCATGGCACATTAACCGCTTGTCACTGTACATGCATGCATGATCCTAACTGTCCCAATGGCAATCTTTACAATCATACAACGGTACAAAGGAATGGTGGACAATCCAGACGTGCTGGCCCTTTCCTACAGAATGTGCAGTGTGGGAAACCATTATGAGGCAAATCACAATTTTGGGCAATAACATGGAAATGGTTCAATGGGTCTTCTAAATTCGCTGAATCCGAAAAGGAAGCATAGTTGAGCTATGCTGATGAAATCAGGCTAACCGTAAACTGTTTACACAAATTGGGCTATGCATACATG
>CAUJGJ010000242.1:3216976-3231976 GCA_963170055.1 Halisarca cf. caerulea | reverse complement strand
ATATACAGGTTTCACAGTACTTATTAGTGACCACAAAACACATGAGATCAGCTCTGTATGTACTTGTTCCGTGATATAATGGACCATGGAAGCAAGGTTATTGAAGTACACATACACACTCACACATGTATGCATGCATAAATGCGTGCATGCAAACACACACAGTACGTACACACACATGCAAGCACACATTCACGCACGTACGCACACACACATGCACACACACACACACACACACACACACACACACACACACACTAACTTGTTCCACGATATGACGTTAACGTCTGAATCATGTGCAACTGTAGTTAACATACAAGCCTTGCTTGGAGCAGCACGAGTGTCCCATATGCGAATGGTCTTGTCCACTGAACAGGAAGCAAATACCTAAAAACAGGAAATAGAACAAGAAGCAATCACCTTACTCATACAAACATGAATGGAAGCAAAAAAACTAAACATAAATAAAACAGGAAGTAGAAAATTAAGCAAACAGAACAGGAAGTACCTAACTTAAAAAAAAAAAAATAGGAAGTACATAATTGAAAGAACAAACACAACAGGAAGTACATAGCCAAAAGCACAAACTGGCACAGGAAGTAGAAGCCTAGCTACAGAAGAGAGTCGTCAGTTCCGATCTGAAAGAGAAACAAAACAAAAGATACTCACTGTCTCCTCATTGCGGCTCCATTGGATGTCCTCCACTGAGTGGGTGTGGCCTGAAAATGGCTGCTGGTTGACGTGCCAAGAGCCCCCTTCCTGTGGTGTCCACAGGTGAATGTTTTTCTTACAGTCTCCGGTTGCTAGGCGACCAGGAACAAGTGGGGACCAATCAATGGCAAATCCTTCAGTCTAGGTGGAAAAGGAATTGAAAAGAAACAAGTGTGCATATGGTGTGTGTGTGTGTGTGTGTGTGTGTGTGTGTGTGTGTGTGTGTGTGTGTGTGTGTGTGTGAGTGTGTGTGTGTGTGTGTGTGTGCATGTGCGTGCATTGTGTGTGTGTGTGTGTGTGTGTGTGTGTGTGTGTGTGTGTGCGTGCGTGCGTGCATGCGTGTGTGTGTGTGTGTGTGTGTGTGTGTGTGTGTGTGCGCGCGCGTGTGTGTGTGTGTGTGTGTGCATGTGCGTGCGTTAGTGTGTGTGTGTGTGTGTGTGTGTGTGTGTGCGTGCGTGTGTGTGTGTGCATGTGTGTGTGTGCGTGTGTGTGTGTGTAAATACACACGTGCATGTACATGTGCATGTGCGTACTCTAGCACATGCATAACACAAGAACATGTAAATGGGTTCTACCTGGTGCCCACTGAATGAATACAGAGGCTTGTCATTAAGGGGTTGTCCCCCTTTTTGTCGCCCGGGAATATCCATGGAAACGGCATGCTTTGTAATGTCCCATATGTTGACCACACCCCTGTCAGACCAAGCAGCTACCAACCTCTTCTCTGGAAGGAGAGGAGCCACCTTTGGAAAGGTAGAAACTTGTTATGCAATTGATTGTTGCAAAATGCACAGAATTAATGGGATTTACCCTTATTCTGTTCATGCCTCCCTGATGAGAAATTGATATGTAGTCAAGTTGAGGTTCTTCATCGTCATATAAATCATCATCACCTGTTTGTTTGTGTGTGTGTGTGTGTGTGTGTGTGTGTGTGTGTGTGTGTGTGTGTGTTGTGTGTGTGTGTGTGTGTGTGTGTGTGTGTGTGTGTGTGTGTGTGTGCGTGTGTTCATAATAAGGTGAAAAACAGGACTGTCAACACTAGGGCAATCACTTCACAAACCCAAGACAATTCATTCATATCTCACTTTCGCTGTCTTCATCAGATTCCTCGTTTTGTTTCATTTGCCCCATGCCGGACATTTTAAGCAGGATAACGGTATTCATAGCAGGGTGCGTTAGCTGCGTCCCAGCGACCAGGTACATTGTCACAGGATACTACAGAGGTGAGGTGTACTAGCATAAAATGGTGTCTCTGCACTATAGATCCATTACAAATAAATGCACATAATATATGCATGCAAGGACACACACACACACACACACACACACACACACACACACACACACACACACACACACACACACATGCACACACTCACATCAGTTCTATTGTCCCCTAGAGAATCCTTCAGTACATCAAAACTTAGACATGGAGCACCAACTTCCATCTGCGAAGGGGGGGGGGGGATATATGAAATAAGTTGGTCTGTGGCGGGAGGGGTCGGGTCATTGCTAGGATAACCAATCCCCTCCCTCAAAACTCCACGCAATAAACAAACAACATACCACAGATGAGGAGTGGATAAAACTACATGTGCGTTCGTGCAGTGCTCACTCACTGAGTGGTACATCCGATAAGCTGAGGGTTCAAACTCCAGCTCTGTATCGCTCTCCACATCTCCACTTGGCAGGTAGACCTACGCAACCAGCACAGATGAGGACCTGTCATGTACGTATGTACATACTGGGCCATTTAGTTACCCCACAACTCAATGATCCAACAACCTTCACCCAAATAATCCGTAACCCTATACATTCCTAGTCTAACATTGGACACGCCCATAATCCAACATACCACACCTTAATAATCCAACATCTGACAACTCAATAATCCAACATCTCAACAATCCAGCACCTCAATAATCCAACATCATTTTACCCCGTGTACCTTGTCCACAACTTTTTCTTCGTTCTTTGTGTTTTTTGCGCTGCCATTTTGGTGCGAGGACGAGCCTTCTCCTTCATCCATGTCTTCCCCGTCACCACTCTCACTACTGTCACTGTCACCTAAATCCTCCCACATCACTACAAAACAACACAAACAAAAATTCAGGAGCACCAACAAAGGATGGTAGCAGTAGGAGCTTTGCATGTATGTAGTTTGGCCCATTTGGTGGATTTCCCCAGCATATTTTGTGGTGTTGTGCGAACCTGGGTCACCATATTGTTTGGGGCATCTGGCTGATTTTGCCCCCAGCTACCATTTTACAAGACCCGGTCAACTGTGACCAGCTAATGGGGTAAAGCAAGGTACAGTAGAACTTGCTTAGTAAGCACCTGGTTCAGTACATACTCCTGGATACTAAGTTCGCCTCATTCTGTCCCTGTCTATACCTCATGTACATAAACCAACCCTGATAGTAAGTACCTGGTTTGGTACATACTCCTGGATAGTAAGTTCGCCTCATTCTGTCCCTGTGTATACCTCATGTACATAAACCAACCCTGATAGTAAGTACCTGGTTTGGTACATACTCCTGGATAGTAAGTTCGCCTCATTCTGTCCCTGTGTATACCTCATGTACATAAACCAACCCTGATAGTAAGTACCTGGTTTAGTACATACTCCTGGATACTAAGTTCGCCTCATTTTGTCCCTGTCTATACCTCATGTACATAAACCAACCCTGATAGTAAGTACCTGGTTTAGTACATACTCCTGGATAGTAAGTACTCCTCATTCTGTCCCTGTCTATACCTCATGTACATAAACCAACCCTGGTAGTCTAAGCATCTCTGACAATAAGTACTGATTTTGTGTCCCCTTCATTGAAGTAGCAAGTTTCACTGTAATTTGGGAATGGGAGGTGATTCAGAACAGCCGGTCAAAAGCAATGTCAACACAAGCTGCACACACTGTTTCTCAACAATGTTGTCTCCATGAATTGGGAGTTTAGCAGTGGCAAGTACGTCTACACAACTTAACCATAGCAGAAGATAAAGACCCTGTTCCGAAATACCCTATTTCACCCCCTGGCAGTAGTCTGGCGTTGCCGACCCGATTTTCGCTTGGCCTTTTTCAGTCCCCGAAAAAGGCCGAGCGAGAATCGGGTCGGCAACGCCAGACTACCTAGCAGCGGATTCGAATCTATGATATATTCTGAAAATGTTTTGCTTACTACTTAGTAGCCAGTACAGCATATTCTCATACAGGTCCTATGGACTACATTGAAACTATCCATTGGGAGTACAAAAGGAAACCGAATTCGTGCACATGATGTTAGCGTATGCGTGAAACGACATCAAAGAAGTCAACCCATAGTCATCGGGTTAAGGAAGGAAAACGAAGATGCGTGTAAATTCACCTTCTGTATCTTCTATGATTTCGCTTATGTCTTCCATCGTCTCCTCAACTCGCGGAGGATCGCTCTGCGGTGTCTTTTTCTTCTTCTTGCCCTTCCCTTTGCTTTTGGAGGACATTTTGTCAGCGTGCTGGAAGGGGAATTCCCGTTCATTAAGATGGCCACTGGAGCTTAGTCTCGTGTTGCCAGACCTTTGAAGTGGCGAGAACAGGTAATAGGGTCTGGCTATGCGAGACTAACTGTAGTCTGCAGTACTGAATAGGATCAAGAAACTTGATAAATTTGCAATACTGTAAAACCATAGACACTATATACAGTATACTAGTACTACACAACTAGGGTGAAAGATTTAGTTTTTGGACCTCATAAGTGAAAATAATCGCAGCTGTTTTGATTGAGCTACATAATATGGGTTTTAAAAATACACTGTGCTTATCCATTTCATCGATACTGTGCCATAATGTGTATCTGGTAGTGTGTGTGTGTGTGTGTGTGTGTGTGTGTGTGTGTGTGTGTGTGTGTGTGTGTGTGTGTGTGTGTGTGTGTGTGTGTGTGTGTGTGTGTGTGTGTGTGTGTGCGCATGCATGTGTGGGCGTGTGGGTGCATGTGTATATGCATGAATGCAGTGTTCTTCCTGGCCAGAATCTAGTGTCAGACATGCTAAATATGTACATGTGTACACGCTTAAGTACATAATCACATACGCATACATACAATGCATCATAAATTGTTCGCAGCTACAGTTTTGGGCACTAGCATGATTTGTACCGAACATAGATTTTCAATAATGTATGAATGCATGCATGTTTTTCCTACAAATAGCATTGATTTCTTTTAGTAGAGAAGACGTGTTGGACCAACATGTCTAAGGTAGCTGGGGAGCACACTGTGAACACATGTGCTATTATATCATGATGTATATGCATGTATTCATACATGCATGTACAGTTGAAACTCTCTATAGTGAGCCCTGGATACAGTGAACTCCCTGATATAACAACATAGACCTTAGAATGTACACCAATTTATTCCATTGTAAATGACCTGAAGTAGTGAACACCCTGATGTAGTCAACACCCTGATGTAGCGAACACCCTGATGTAGTGAACACCCTGATGTACTGAACATCCTGATGTAGTGAACACCCTGATGTAGCGAACACCCTGATGTAGTCAACACCCTGATGTAGTGAACACGCTGATGTAGTGAACATCCTGATGTAGCGAACACCCTGATGTAGCGAACACCCTGATGTAGTCAACACCCTGATGTAGTGAACACGCTGATGTAGTGAACATCCTGATGTAGCGAACACCCTGATGTAGTAAACACCCTGATGTAGTGAACACCCTGATGTAGCGAACACCCTGATGTAGTGAACACCCTGCTGTGGTGAACACAGTGTTGTAGTGAACCCTGATATAGAGAACCTTCTCAGCAGTCCCGAGGGGATTCGTTATAGTGAGGTTTGACTGTACAGCATGTACATGATGTACATCTGTACGTATGTATGTATGTATGTATGCATATTTGTATATTATATGTGTGTATGTTTGTATATATGTATGTATGTATATATGTATGTATGTATGTACGTATGGACATTGTATGTATGTATGTATGGATGGATGGATGGATGGATGGATATGTGAGAGTACATAGCTTTGAGGAAGGATGTTTTGACTTCCCATGATTGCTACTTTAGTCATAAACTCTCTTCACAAGAAAGTCTATTTTTGAGTACTATATATTCAATTGAAATGTATTCAGATACACTGGTGTTGTAGGTAACTTGTGTTGAGAGTCTGGTGTGTTTGCATGGTAATTATATTTAGAATCTATTGTTTTGTTTTGAACAGAAACGTCAAGTCCTGCAGTAGGATGTGTGTGTGTGTGTGTCTGTGTGTGTGTGTGTGTGTGTGTGTGTGTGTGTGTGTGTGTGTGTGTGTGTGTGTGTGTGTGTGTGTGTGTGTGTGTGCGTGTGTGTGTGTGCATGTGTGCATGTGTGCATGCAGGTTTGTTTGCTGAAACTGGCTAATTAATTATAAATACCCAGGATAGCCTTTGATCCCAGCTTGCATGTGAGCACATATGCTGTAGTTTTGTGGCGTGAGACCTTCACGAATATTGGAAATTTGTATTTATTGTTTGTTTAATTATTTTGCATTTTCTAACCAAGAATATTAATCCTCATCATATTAAGCAAATGCAGAAAGCATTGATTGTGATTAAAAGCCAATGAATTCTTTTATCTGAACTTGTAAGTTCATTTCCGTTAAAATTATACCATTGATTATCCCCACTGTAGTCAGCTTCTGTGATGTTTTTGTATATAAATCAACAGGATATACCCCCTATAGATGCATACATAATTTATACATAATAGCTATAGAGTATATATAAATATCGCACTTTGAAGTAGAATCCACTTTCAGGACTATTTAGCCAGACATGGAAAACTGCACTGGTGTTAGTACCAACAATACTTGTGTGACTGTACAGGAGAGCACTGTGCTCAGTGAACAAGGTTTTGCGGCATTTTACATCGCTATCATCTCAATCCAACTGGTAGAATTGGCTCTGATTGTCCCATCAATCACTTCCCTGTGTTGTAATTCTGATATACACAGACCACTGGCAGTGTTTCTGGTGAACCAACTGGCAGCCTGTATCATTTTTATCATTCACACCAGCTGTATATTCCTCACGTCATTTGTACTCTCCTTATCAGGTGACCTTCCCTCCCCACCTTTGTCTTTGTGTCAGTTTCTAATCTGGGGATTAGGATTAGGAGCTGTTGGGAGAATGTGGAGCTTAACAGCTTTCTCTGTTGTGGTTTACATTACTGTCAAGAGAGGTATTCGGTACTTCACACCCATCCACTACCTGGTGGGTGTCTTAGGGGTGTGGATTGTTGCCTTTATCATCACCTTGTATGCAGCATTGCCCTACCCTGTGTATGCTGTACAATATGTTGACAATGTGGCTTGTTTTCCACATAATGACATCATTCCTCGAGCCAGTCGATATCCCACCCTTGCCATATGGGTAGTAGCAGGTGGAATTATCCCTCTTGCCATCAGCATCACCATCCCCATCATCACTCTCTACCACATAAAGCAAAACATCGTCACAGAAGGAGCTGACTACAACAAAAGAATTGCCAAATTTGCCCTATTCCTAGTAACAGGTAACATAGTAAACCTGTTAGGTCAGCTTATTCCAGGATTAATAGCCCTGAATGCAGAAGTACCGGGTGTGGTGCTAGCATGTCTCCTGATCACACTCTCTCCTCTACCAACTCCCATCATCATCATAGCCTTCTTAAAGCCAGTTCGTGAGAGAATATGCAACACACTCTGTTTCTTATGTGTTTCCAAAGAGCATGTGTATAAAATAGATGAATCCCTTCCTACTGCTAGTACATCAGCTACATAATTGGACAAAGATCAACATAAAGATGGGACTAGAGTAACAAATGGAGTATCAGGCTAGGTGCCTTTATTTCGATCTTGAAACACGTGTGTGTGTGTGTGTGTGTGTGTGTGAGTATGTGTGCGTGCATGTGTGTGTGTGTGTGTGTGTGTGTGTGTGTGTGTGTGTGTGTGTGTGTATGTGTGTGTGTGTGTGTGATATTAGTATAATACCAGTATATATTATGTGCATTTACTTCAGTACTATGTATTATAGTGTTACACTATCACTAGTGCTATATAATTATTATACTTATATATTATATTATTCTAATGTTAAATTGCGTTTTGATATCCCCATTGCAAATGCCTAGCTATATATATTATGCAATCATTCCTTATTAGGTTTGCATGCATTCTGGGAGGCTGGGCTACAGCTGAAGAGCGGTGGCGTGCCCACCTAACTCACAGCATGCAGTGATTCCCAACTACATTACTGCACTTAGTCTACTGCATGATCCAAATCTTTGAAAGTGGGCTATCAGTGTTGGCGATCATCTCCTTGTGGCGTGCATCTGGGATATCGTGACCGTTGGCAGTGTTTCTGATAAATCAAACAGCAGCTGGTATCATCTTTGACGTTGCTATTAGCTGTTACTTTCTAGTCCCATGTATTCTGGTACTTAATATCACCCTTAATGCCCCACCTCTAACATTTTGCCAGTTTCTGCTTTGGGGATACGGATTCGGTGCAATTGGAAGAATGTGGAGTCTGACAGCTTTCTCCATTGTTGTCTTCGTCATAGTCAAGTATGGCAAGAAAGCTCTTGGAACACCTTACATGATCATGCACTCATACAGTGGACCCATTGGAGCATGAAGACTCACATTTTTCTTTACCATCCACATTATGTTTCCACATCCAGTATACGTATGATGCACATTAATATTAGACAACATATATAGTCTGTTTCCTGCATTTTAATGCCCTCCCTCTGTCTAGTTTGTATTCCATCTTCTTCATCTGGGCAGTACTGGGTGGCCTCATTCCCCTTACTATATCAGCCTCGCCATCCCCACCTTCATCCTCTGCTACCTCAAATGTAACACTATCACTGAGGGAATAGAGGATAAAAGAAGAATTATTATAGCCAAATTTGCTCTTTTCTTAGTGTCTGGTAACATAGTTAACTTTCTGGGTCTAGACTATTCCAGCATTTGTATCTCTACATGCTGCTCGAGGCATCAGGTGTGATTGCTGCTTCTCTTTTCACACATGTCTCCTCTCTCCTGACTCCTTTCACAACAGTTCCTGTGCATGTGTATGTGTGTGTGTGTGTGTGTGTGTGTGTGTGTGTGTGTGTGTGTGTGTACATGTGTGTGTGTGTGTGTGTGTGTGTGTGTGTGCGCGCGCGCACGCACGTGTGTGCGTGCATGTCACAGTGTGTGTGTGTGTGTGCACATGTGTGTGTTGTGTGTGTGTGATTACATGTGTGTATTATGTACACGTGTATGAACGTAATGTTATTATTTTATGTATGTACATTGTATAATATATGTATGCATGTATGTAATTATATGTACATAATGTATATCAATCAATCAATCATGCAATCATTATTAATGTGCACACATGTATAGACAACAAGGTAATGAGGCACAAAGTCATAATAGAAAAGAATGAAAATATATTGACTGAGTCAGATATATTGACTGAGATTAGCTGAAGCGGGCAAACTGTACACATTACAAATATAAATTTAGCAATCTTGTGATCTCTACAAGGTGTATATTATAGGTACACAATCACAGCGAACTTTTCATCTACATGTACTCATATCATATTGAATTCACTATAGTCAGCTCACAACAATCAATTAAACAATATAATAATAATAATATACATATCTGTATGTTTGCATGCATGATCTGTATGACTAAGGACACTTTGACGAAATTTCCCATGACTGGTAAGCTATTGTTTTCAAGTGCTACATTCAATTGAAATTTCCCATGACCATTACATTAGTAAGCTATTAATTTTATTTTCAAGTACTACATTCGATTGAAAATGTATTTCAAATGCAGTGGTGTTGAAGGAAGATTGAGTTGGGTGTCTATAGTATCAGGTTTTAGCAGGGTATAAGTTATTTTAGGATCTATTGTTTAAGATTGAACAGAAACACCAGCTGCAGTGGTAGGATATTCTTGTCTATTTGCTGAAACTGGAGGAAGCCTATAGGATAACCTTTGATCCCAGCTTACATGCCAGTACTTATTAATAATATTCTTGTATTATAAAAAAATAAAGAAACAATAATTACAAATTACCAAAATATGTGAAAGTCTCACACCACAAAAACTTCAGTGTAATATTATTATTCCTCATGATAAGCAAATGCATACATGTATATATAGCATTGCAATTAATGGCCTAATTATATCTCTTTCATCTGATTGACCTTGTATTTCCATTAAAATTAAACCATTATCCTTACTGTAGTCGGCTACTGTACATGTGATGCTTATGTATACTTAGTCTATATAAATCAATAGGATATACCCCCTATATATATATACATAATTTATACATATTAATGGAGTATAATAAATATTACATTTCCAAGACGTAGTATAGTCTAAGAATCCACTTTTCAGCACCAGCTGCAGTTTGACAACATGGATAACTGCACTGGAGTCATGCAGTACCAACAATACTTGTGTAATTAACTGTACAGAGGGGCACTGTGCTCAGTGAGCCAGGTTTAATTTGCAGTATTTTACATCACTATATCATTTTGATCCAGCTGGTAGCATTGGCTCTGATTGTCCCATCAATCACTTCCCTGTGCTGTAATTCTGATATACTCAGACCCTTACCAGTGTTTCTGGTCAAGCCTGTAACATTTTCATCATCCACACCAGCTGTATATTCCTTATGGCACTTGTGCTTACCTCATTCGACGACTCTTCTGCCCCACGTGCACTGTTGTCTTTTTGCCAGTTTCAAATTTGGGGACTAGGATTTGGTGGTGTTGGAAGACTGTGGAGCTTAACGGCTTTCTCTGTTGTGGTTTACATAACTTTCAAGAGAGGTATGAGATCATTCAGACCCATTTACTACCTCATGGGTGTCTTAGGAGTATGGATTGTTGCCTTTATTATCAACTTGTATGCAGGATTGCCCCACCCTGTGTATGCTGTGCAATATGTCGACAATGTGGCCTGTTTTCCCCACAATGACATTATTCCTAGGGCCAGTCGATATCCCACCCTGGCCATATGGGTGGTAGTAGGTGGAATCATTCCTCTTGTCATCAGCATCACCATCCCTATCACCCTCTGCTACATCAAAAGGAACATCATCACGGAAGGAGCTGACTACAACAAAAGAATTGCCAAATTTGCCCTATTCCTAGTAACAGGGAACATAGTAAACCTGATTGGTCAGCTTATTCCAGGATTAATAGCCTTGAATGCAGAAGTACCGGGCGTGGTGCTAGCATGTCTCCTGATCACACTCTCTCCTCTACCAACTCCCATCATCATCATAGCCTTTTTGAAGCTGGTTCGGGAGAGAATATGCAACACACTCTGTTTCTTGTGTGCTTCCAAAAAAATGTACATAAAATAGAGGAATCTCTTCCTACTGCTAGTACATCTGCTACATGATTGGACAAAGATCAACATAATGATTGGACTAGTCATGTGCTTTTATTTCTTTGAAGCACACACACACATGCACACGTGTGTGACTGTGTGTGTGTGTGTGTGTGTGCGTGCGTGTGTGTGTGTGTGTGTGTGTGTGTGTGTGTGTGTGTGTGTGTGTGTGTGTGTGTGTGTGTGTGATATATATCACTGATGCCATAATATGTGCATTTACCTCAATATCAAATATTATAAGTGCCCCACTATCACTATTGTTGCTTATAATGCTACTTTGTGTTTCGATATCACCATTGCAAATGCCTGCACTTGCAGCTGTATATATGCATGCGATCATTCCTTGTCAGGTTTGCATGCATACTCAAGTACACTATACAATCAGTGCCTGCTGAAATAAATCTGGACTTCTACATGTACAAATACTATTAAATGCTCAATCGAATGCAAGCTAGTTATTAAATTTTATATTGGAATTGATATGGTAGGACAGAGCTGTGATGTGCCAATTATAGGATGTCTTGGTGTTGGCCTCTCTGCATGCATGCATGATGCATATGCAAGTTACTCGCTTCATGCATGTTAATCCCATATGCACAGGTGGGGATTTCTTGAAGGGGCAGGTCCAGCCACTGCTGATATACTCAAGGAGGGGCCGGGGGGTTGGGCAGGAGGGCTCATTTCGTGCATCTTGAGAATGGCTACTTCGTCCAGCCTGTCTATCAAACCGCATCCACCTCAGGGGAGCATGTGTAGATCATAATGTAAATAATCACACAACCTTGAATTTAAATCACACGAACATCATGCAATTGCAATTTGATTCTACACATTCACTCAAATATGTACACAGCACACATGGTATTATACAGGTATTATATACTTATTACAGTCATGCAGAAACAATAGAATCATAACCACGTCATTTTGTCCAATATGCGCAGAGTACGCATGCGAATGCATATAACAACGGTTACCGGATTGGATTGATGAAGTACAGTGGAACCTCTCTAATCCGACACTCAATGGGACCCGAGAATAATGTCAGATTAGGAGGTTGTCGGATTATGGAGTGCCTCTTACCATACTTTAATATGGGGACTGTACCTCATAAGCAGTCGGATTATAGAGAATGTCGGATTACAGAGGTGTCGGATTAGAGAGGTTTCACTGTACAAATAATTCATATCTGCTGTACATGTCTAAGACTTGTATACATTGTGGCAATTCATTCATAGAAGATGTTAATTGGAAGCTGACAATGAATACATCATGGTATCCAAAACAGATCATAATCACCATTGTAAATGCACACACACACACACACACACACACACACACACACACACACACACACACACACACACACACACACAATCACACAGTGTCACACGCACATACACACACACACGCGCGCGTGCATGCACACACACTCACACACATGCACATGCACATGTACACACACACATTCGTACACACACACACATCCACACACACACACACATGCACACACACACACATACATGCACACACACACACACACACACACACACACACACACACACACACACACATGCATGCACACCTACACACCCACCCACACACACACACACACCCACACACCCACACACATACACACACACACACACATACACACAGACACACACACATACACACACACACACACACACACACACACATCTACATACACACACACACACACACACACACACACACACATGCATACACACACACACACACACACACACACGCACACAATCACACACACACACACACACACTATCAAAAACTACTCAGTGTCATTCCCTACAAATGGGAATTGAAGTGGGAACAAACACACAATAACTAGTGCAGTACATACATAGCATGCTATATAATTATGTATGTAGCGATGTGTCATAACAAGTAATTCGAGTTAAAAACTCGTGGGGGCTGCCGCCCCATGCACTCGAATCACTTGCAAAGCATTGGAGTGTAAGTGCACAGCTGAACATTCATTGAACATACTGTTTGTTGTAACTGGACGATTGTTTTGAAAACAATTGCCATATTTGGCAATTGTTTTCAAAACAATTCATATAACTCCTTCCTGTATAAATTCATACTTCTCTATTACTATTATATAAATTCTCTATTATAAGACTTTTCTTCAAATCTATATTATATATATATATATATATATATATATATATATATATATATATATATATATATATATATATATATCGGAGGAGCGTTACACACCGGAAGTCCAAATGAAAACAATATAGGGGCTGCTTGCGGCAGCCCCTAAAAATCACACAGACATCAATTCGATTCAACACATTCACTCAAATACACTCAAACTCCCCTTATCCGGGCACCTTGGGACCAGGCACTGTCCGTAACTCAGAAACATCTGTAACTGGGAATACACATGTACGTTTTGCTCATACAGTATAGAGTACAGTACAATATATACGGACATATTATCACAATGGGCAGTTGATCTGGCGTACGTTACTACGTATGCCAGATCATACATACTAGGTTACTAGATTCCGACATCTTTCAAAGTGAGCTCTTATATACTACACACTATTATTAGGTAAGGTAAGCATTGAGAGGGGAAGCCTTTAGCCAAGTGGCTACTATTCTAGGCACCCTATTGGATCATAATATTATAGATAATAGAAATCTAAATTTGATCATAGACCCTATAATTAGATTCATTCACATGACATCATGTGTTTATGGGGACTCAACCTGTTTGGTAGACAGAGGTGCCTGAATATGGGGAGTCCGGATAAGGTAAGTTTGAGAGTGTATGTACACAACACACATTATGGTACAAAAATTAATGGTGAACTATTTACAGTCACGCAGAAATAATAATGCATATAATTAACAACGGTTAACGGATTGGATTGATGAAGTACAAATTTAAACTTAATAATTAATATCTGTTGTACATGTCTAAGACTTGTACACAATGTCACAATAATCATACAAGAATAAGACTTCAGCTAATTTTCTGTCTGGAAATTCAGCACTGTAATTTGCTTATAGGCATATTCTTGGCGGTCACTTTCGAAGGAGAGTCATGTGAATTGATTTGTTAGCTCCAGTAGAAGGTTTAGCTTTGCTCATCAAGTACGTCTGTGACCGATAGTTGCCGCAAGCAAAACAAAACATCTTTTGTAATTGTTCCCGCACCGGTTTCATGAAGACAATGATGACTATTGGAGTGGGCAAAAGAGAAATGGCAATGAGAACATAAGCGAAGATAACAGCTGATGCTTGGGAATATATGGTTATCAATCCTGGAAGAGCCTGACCAAGAAAATCGATGATATCGCCCATATTGCTTGCAGCCAGAAAGAAGGCAAATCTTGCTATCTTCTTGCTGTACTCAGCATCTTTTGAAATGGTGTTACGTTTGATGTAGCAGAGAGTAATGATTGGGATGGTAATGCTGGCAATAATAGGGATTATCCCACCAAATAGTAACCACACAGTGAGGGTGGGTATTCTAGTAGCTGGGGGTGTAGCAGTATTGTTGGGGAAACATGCGACATTGTCCACATACTGCACTGCATACACAGGAGGGGGCAGAATGATGTAAATGTTTATAATGAACGCTGCGACTAATACTCCAACCACGCCCAACACAATGTGGACACGTTTAAAGACTTTGATGCCTTGCTTGGCTGTAACCAGTGTCACAATGCAAAATGCCATCAGACTCCAAATTTGTCCTACCGCTGCGAATATGTATCCCCACAACATAAACTTACAGAGCAGCTCAGGAGGTGGATCGAGGGAGCTGTCCAGGACAAGAATTAGCAGCA
>CAUJGJ010000242.1:3206976-3211976 GCA_963170055.1 Halisarca cf. caerulea | reverse complement strand
TGCAAAATGCCATCAGACTCCAAATTTGTCCTACCGCTGCGAATCTGTATCCCCATATCATAAACTGACAGAGCAGCTCAGGAGGAGGATGGAGGGACCTGTCCAGGAGAAGAATTAGCGACACAAGGCCGATCAACTCGGCGACGAAACCTTTAAGTATTCCGAATATAAGTTGGCTGATCAGAAAAGCTGCTATAGCTCGAGGGATAGTCAACTTACAGCATAGAGAACACGTTGTTAGCACTGATAGTGCGACTGCTGCCAAGATGATCAGGTGGAATGAAAGGTAGAAGGCCGCGAAACCTGGTTCACTTAGAATGGTACGGTTTTCAACAACTGCAGAGCTATTGTCCATGTTAACCTGATTTCGGGAAGAGCGATCACTCCAGTATCGAGTCCAGTATATATAACACGCAAAATCGAGAAGGAAATCCTCTTTCTTTCACAGCGAGCAACAACCAGCTCATAACACTGTCACTAGTACTGAACAACACTGATCATGAACCATCCCCGTCTCCAGACGATCACTCCAATCCCAGAATGGAGAAAGCTGTCATCTAACAACGAGCTACGACCGTATATAGATACATAGATATAACCATAGATATAATAAGGGTCTTACTAGGTGCAGCGTGGATGCCGCATCGATATTCATAGCAATCACATGAATACAATTAACAAAATATGAATATCATTACATGTTTCCCAGCATGCTCTGAATAAGATTATGTCATGTACATCCGATAAAGTAATCAAGTAGATGCAGAATATAGGGAATGTTTGCTGTGGCATAGATACTGTAGTATCCATGGCTGCATGTGGGAACTGTTAGACATCATCACCCTCTCCATGTGTGAGGTAAATCCACAGAGGGAGGAACTGCAATAGGAAGAGAAGAGGGCCAACAAAGGTGAGTACTGTCCAAAAGTGGGGATATCAGATAAAATGAATATAGGTGCACTTGTTTTTACATTCTAAGACTTCAAGTTGGCAATTCTTACAAATTAGGCAATGGACCAAACAAGCACTGTGGAGATTCTCGACAGATGTTCTGTTTGTGTAGCTTCTAAGAGAAGTGCACAGTATTGCAGGTGACTTTAGCACACACTGCCTCACGAGCTACAGTGTGTGCATCTTGCCTAGACAGCCAGGCAACAGTCACTGAGTGCAGACTCAAAGAGGGGCACAGAGATCCGGGTGTTAGCACCAACGTAGCAGTCAGTGACCTACAATCCTACAAGCTTCCCCAGTGCTGTACACAGCTCACATCCTTGTCTCTCTCCAAAGACAAGGCTGGCTTGAGCACATACACTGGGTTTATGAGAGGGTACACCACCAAAAAGTGGTCAGAGTGGTTGAACTCCTATGCTTTGCAAACAAATTTTAAGTTTGTAGCGAACAGGGAGGTCGACAACCGGGAAGGTAAGGCGAAGTCTGGCATGATGACGGTGGATAAGAAATTGCAGAGGTACGTAAGTATTGAAAATAAGAAGTAATGAACATGTACTAACACATATGTATGTACGTACTACGTGCATATCAACTAAATTGTAGATATGAAGTGAAGAATTACCACATCTTGGACTGCCATCGTGGGGGGCAGCCAAGATACAAGAAGGAAGTGCGAGATCCTTTGCAACGACGCAGTGCACCAGGGTCTAGAAAGTGTGGCTGTACAGCCAAGATGGTGTACAGAATCCTTGAGGTAGAAGGGGAGCAAATACTAGAAGTAGTGTTTCCTGCAGCCGAGGTTAGTATAAGTGTGCCATGATGTAACATATAGTGCCCTGCTTTAAGCATGCTAATATCACATGATCCATTCATTGACAATCTATTCAGTCACACACTGGCCACGAAAGCATGTCCATAGCAGACATGTTATGTTTCTGCCCACTACCTGAGGTCGAGGAGAAGGTGAACATGCTCATCTCAGATGTTCACATTAATCGCCTTACACTTAAGCTTGTTCTGGATGATTGGATCCAAAATGAGCTTATCCCCAGGCATCTCCGTGAAGGGGTGATTTCACAGCCACCAAACCAATTCAATAGAGCCTACTATCTTACCAAAAGGGACCTCCAGAATTTGGTGCAAGGAGCTATCCTCAATCAGCGAAGCTCCCTTTTTGATCAGGTAAGCACATGCAGTTATTGTATTACATACATGTAGGTTAGTTCATACCTTGCAGAGTACGTAGCTTATAGCACTTAGTAACTGTATGGCTATACAATAACAACTATATAATCCCTTTGTAAGGGAAACTTCATATGTATGCAGTACTACTTGTGTAGGATGCGGTTGTAAGCCTTTTGAAAAGTAAAAGTGAAACAGATGGAATCATATATCACTTCCAACAATACAAGCCTGACATGAAGCTTTCAAAGTACGTATACATCATAACATCATTATTATGCAAAATGTAGTAAACACATGCATGTACTATGTACATATATCTTTGTAAAATTATATAGTGAACCTGATCAGGACACTGACAATATCACAGACAAACTAAAGTCAGAAGCATCAAGGTTTGGGTAAATTCCAACCAAAACTAATAATATGATACTTTAGTTCATGCTAACCAATTAACAGCGATGATATTCTGGAAGACATTGCTAAAGCTGTGAGCAGCCTAAAAGACAACAGCTTGGGCAAGGATATAGAAGCAGCTGCACAGACAACATCACCTTTCCTGCTAGTCCTACAGACAAAGCAGCAGCAGGAATGGCTAGTGAAGTATGGAAACACCATTACATGCATGGATGCCATCTACAGGTAATGTCACCTTAAGTACATCACTGCATGGCTGCATGGTACCGCGTGTTCTAATACATCCCTCAAACACTGTCAACAGGACCAATAAGTATGGATTCCCATGCTTTTTTGTGGTTATCAAGACTGCTCTTGGTTTGGGGAGGGTAGTGGGGACAATAATCCCTCAATTCGAAACCACAACAATGATCTCCAGAGGACTGGAGATCATCAAATCCTGGAATCCACAGTGGGACCCAAAGTACTTCATGACAGATAAGAGCTATGTGGAGCTAGAAGCGATAGTAGATGTATTCCCATCTTGTATACGGTAAAAAATTACATTCAATTACTATAAATGTTCTGCGACATGTTATAGTCTTCCACTTCAACAGGTTTATCTGTGATTTCCATCGGGCTCAAGCAATGGTGCGATGGGTCAACAAATCTTCCAATGGTGTCCACGCAAATGACAAACAAGCTATTCTGAGCAGTTTTAAAGCACTGGCCTATTGCACCACAGGTATAGCGATGTAGTTTACATACTTTGAGATGAACAGTGGAATGCAATTACTTTGCTTGCAAATGTACCTCTAACATACAGAGATCAGTTTTACGGCATCGCTACAGACTATTCAGCAAAGTGGGTGGTATAAGAACACCAAGTTGCAGGATTACTTGGCAAAGGAATGGCTAAATTGCAAACCAGTACGTTTTAAGTGGACAAAATGTAAATATTGCGTAATAAAATATCTGATTAACATATGCACATAATGTTACAGCTGTGGGCACATATGTACCGGAACGATTTCTATGCTGGAGTGGACACGGACAACTTGACCGAGGCATTCAACAACACATTGAGATCCCGCTACCTTGGGCATCGAGCAGACACTACTGTGTATTCCTTGGTACAGGTGTTGGTAGACGTGGTTTTTCCTGAGCAAGCTAAGGAGTATACAACAGCCCTCACTCAAGCAACTGAATCATATCGTGTTCCTAGATATGAAGTTCCCCCATATCTAAGAAATAGGCCACCTAAAGTTCAGGCAGCAGCACTGCGTCAACTGAATTTATCAAAGGGATATAGTGGTGATGACATCAAACCCTACAGCCTTCATGGGTCCTATGCAGTAGAAGATGACAAGTGCAACAATGGGGACATCCCCAAAGGTACATACTTGCATGTGTCTACATAATATGTACATATGTATATACAGTGAAACCTCTCTAATCCGACACCTCTCGGAATTGACAACCTCTCAAACCAACACCAAACATGAGCACACACATGCACCGTTTCAATACAAAATCACCCCTTTAAACCTCCTAATCCGAATATATATTCAAATCTGAGTAGGCGCCGGATTAGAAATGTTTCACTGTATATGTACATACATACGTACATCATACATGCATTATATTATACAAAAATCCTGTTCAACAAAATCTTCTTTACTTACCTACATGCATTTGGTAAATTACACAGGATTGTGCAGCTGCTACTATTTCATCAAAAACAGGATTCCCTGCAAACACATGTTTGCTGTGTTCAGGCATCACAATGAGTGGAATTGGAATAGCCTTCCAGCTGCACTCACAGAATCAACATATATGGTACTAGATGTAGATACAGGAACCACCATGACGACCTGTACAACGGATCAAATTGTTGACAAGGATCAGCAACCAACATTTCAATCCTTGCCACCCAAGATCACTAGTGCACACAGTTTGAAGCTAGCGCGACGACATCTGCACGACTTGCTACACAAGTGCACATCAGTTGTTTACATGAATGACAACATTACAGACCTGCAGAGGGCAACAGCTATGGCTGAGAACCTGTATAGGGAACTGATAGGTTTTGCTACTGCCAGTGCCCAGAGATTCCCGTCTTAGTGAAGAGCACAATGAAAAGGCCACAAATACAAAACAAGGAGGTACTCAATCACTAAGTGTAGGTGTTGGAGAAGTACATGTAGCTCACTAATTGTTTGGTTTTAAACGCAGACCCAGGTGAAAAGATCCAGAATGAATGAGCCCCTATTAAGAGTGAAGTATCAAGTTGGTCGCCCTCAAAAGGTGACAACGAGTAGACACCGCCCACCACTGAGTCTCCAAGTTAGTCAAACTACTAGGATCCTAAGAAAAGCAAGAGAGGCCTTTCAGAAACGTAAGTAATACTATGTACAGTTATGGATTACCACATGCATGTGTTAGCTGCGTATGTATGCCCAGCATTGTAC
>CAUJGJ010000242.1:3166976-3189476 GCA_963170055.1 Halisarca cf. caerulea | reverse complement strand
TAATTATAATAGCCTGCATGGTATTTCAATAGATTGCATGGTATTTCAACATCCTCCCCGATACTGGTGTGCGTATGGTAATTAGGGTTCAAATGTAAACCATAGCCATTAGCTGTTAGAATGAATTGAATAACACACAGAACCAGCACGAAATGAAACAAGACAGGTGGGTGACACACACGGATCATAGTTGTTCTTCGCATGCATGTTAAGTAAAATTGTGCTGTAAATACAAAACACAAAATGCCTAATTAAAAGTACTGTCCACCACATGTGCATGTGTAAGCGCATGCGTGCACGTGTCTGAGTATAGAGAGTCGAATTACAGACACTGACTACACATATTGAGGCCCTACACCGTGAACTACTCAATGAACTAATTTAAAAATACAAACTTTGACTGTATTTGGATGTGTTTTATCTTACGTTTGGACAGATAATGAATGTCACATTTTCATCAAACAAAAATCATTCAATTATACGAATGTTTTGCCCACTTGGGGTACACACAATCAGCTGAAACCTGAACTGATAATCAGTTTAGTTTTTAGTCTAATGTTGTGACAGTCCTTGAAGAAGCCCAAGTGGGTGAAATGTTGTACAACTGACTGACTGTTGTTTGATGACAGATTGGGACATTCGTTATCTGTCCAAGATAAAAAAATCGGATTCCCAAAATATCTAGCATGCATGCCTACGAATTTCTATAACTTGGACAATGATCTGTGTGTAGTCTAATACTATTATTAAGAAATTAAAAAAAATGATGGTGATGTAGTAAGTAATCATTATTACAACAGGTAGTTCAAATAATTGTGTTAACCTGTGGATGTCTAAATTATAACTGTTACAAAAATTTAATGACAAACTTCCATTTCAGAATATAGGCCATTGATCAAATTGACAAAGTCCTATAACTTTAAAGCTTTGTACACTCCCCTGGGAGCTCTGTGATGCACATATCAGGTGTACTGACATGAGGAAGAGATTTACTTTTCCTTAAAGGTGATTTCTTGTGAGTGCACATGGCACATACTAGCATTTTCTTCACTTGCTCACGAACTGGCTTCAAATAGGCAATTATTATGAAAGGAGTTGGGAGTGCAGAGACAAATACAAAAAGAGAAGCAGCGATCACTCCTGATGCTTCTGCGTGCAAATTTACAAATGCTGGAACAGTCTGACCAAGAAAGTTGACTATGTTACCAGACACTAAGAAAAGAGCAAATTTGGCTATTCTTCTTTTATCCTCTATTCCCTCGGTGATGGTGTTACATTTGATATAGCAGAGGATGAAGGTGGGGATGGCAAGGCTAATAGCAAGGGGAATGAGACCTCCCAGTACTGCCCACATGAAGAAGATGGAGTACAGACTAGACAGAGGGATGGCATCAAAGTTTGCGAAACAGACTATGTTGTCAACTAACTGCGCAACGTATATTGGATACGGGAGTATGTGATGGATGTTGAATAAGAAGGTGAGTGTCCATGCTCCAACAAGTCCAGTGATCATGTAAACTGGTTTAAGAGCTTGCTTGCCATACTTGACTATGACAAAGACAACAATGGAGAAAGCTGTCAGACTCCACATTCTTCCAACAGCACCGAATCCGTATCCCCAAAGCTGAAATTGACAAAATAGTAGAGGTGGGGCATTGAGGGTGATATTAAGTACCAGAATACATGGGACTAGAAAGTAACAGCTGATAGCAACGGTAAAAATGATACAAGCTGCCAATTGATTTATCAGAAACACTGCCAATGGTCTGGATATCCCAGATGCACGCCACAAGGAGATGATCGCCAACACTGATAGCCCATTTCCCAAGGTTAGGATCAGTACTGCAGCAATGTAGAATGCTACCAAAACAGGTTCCCTGAAAACACTTGCCTCTTCCCCTGTGCTACATGTACTCTCATTCATGATCCCTGTACAGTTTTCCATGGCAGACAATTTCAGTGAGAGAAGTTAAGTTCAGTTGTCACGGCTATATATAGCTGTGCCTATTTGAAAAATGTAGCATGTATACTGTATTCTCACCCTATATATATATAAAGATGACACCAAAATTTTTAAAAAATGTACTATTTTGTTTAGAACAAAGTATAAATTCCTTTTCGAGATGATCAATGTTTGTAAATTGCAGGTTTGCTGAAAAAATGCCAGTCAAGAAGGGACTGTTTGGCATACATATGTAGGTAAGGAACTGATACTAGGCTCTTCCTGTATGGACCATCACTGACTGCATCACAAGATGATGACAGACCTTCAGCCACATGCACCCTTTAAACCAACTCACACACATTACAACATCTCTCAGGTACATTATTGCTGGCTGTAAAGCATATTAATTATAATAAATTAAATATAATAATAATAATCACTGTTATGGCATTGTAAATACATTGAGTACACGCCATGTGCAGTGTCCTCGACAGTACAGCTTTAAAGTCACCACTCCCTCCTGATACGTTTGCATGCAACTATAATAATTTACAACCCGAGGAGTTGGTATACTAAGTAGAATTGAGTATGTGTAGTGTTGCCAAATTGCATGCATGACTATGCATGCATAAGCTAACTTAAAAGTAACAATTATTCTAAAAACTTCACAGTTTTTCGAAAGTAGATAACTTTCAGTTCTTGAGTTTGTAAATTGCATGGCTATATTGAAAATGCATGGCCAAGAAGGGAACTGTTGGGTAATGACCTATCCAATAATATGTGAAACATCATAATGCAAAAACTAACAAGCATGCAGCTAATACTAAGTAACGTTACACATAGTATTCTAAGCAACACTCTTCCTTCAGCACCTCCTTCAGCACTTACATGGATTGTATGTCATGACTGCATGAGCTGACACATACACACGCACCATTTGTACGGTTTATTGGTTATATCATATCAAATTTTAAAAACTAGCTACAATTAAATTATATAGATGTATATATACTGCATATTAAAGAAGGAGTACTAAATCCAGCCATACGGCATTATTATAGTGCAAGTCTATTAACTTTTACAAACTGAATTAAATCGATTAATGGAATAGAACACTGTAAATCTGGCAATCTTTCTCTTGCTCTCTGCTCCTTCCATGATGGTGTTATGTTTGATGAAACAGAGAGTGATGATCAATTGGGATCGCAACACGGAGAATTAGAGGGATCACTCCACTGAATAGTAACCACATGGTGAGGGTGGGTATTCTACTAGCTAGGGGAATGGCAGCATTGTTGGGGAAGCACGCGACATTGTCCACATACTGCACCGCATACACAGGAGAGGGCAGGATGATGTAGATATATAAAATGAAAGTGCCAGCCCATACTCCAACCACACCCAACACAATGTGGACACGTACGTTTGAATACTTTGATGCCATGTTTGATGATGATAAATGCTACAATAGAGAATGCCACCAAACTCCACATTCTCCCTGTAGTTGTGAATCCACCTCCCCACAGCAAAAACTGACAGAACAGTTTGGGAGGTGTTTCCAGGGAGCCGTCCAGGGCCAAAATGGCTACTAAAACATAAATTGCTTCTCTGCAGAAAGGGGTAAGTAAGCAGAATATGAGCTGGCTGATCAGAAAAGCTGCTACAGCTCGAGGGATAGCAAAATTACAGCATAGTGCACACATTGCTAGGACTGCCAGTGTGCCTGCTGTCACTTCGATCAGGAGGAGTGTTTTGTAAAACGCAGCAAAACCTTGTTCACTGAGTATAGTACTGTTGTCGTCATGAACTGTTGCTGCAGTGCTGTTATCCATGTTGATACCATTCCTGTTTGGTGCATGGTCACGCAGGAGCACATGTAGTTGAAATAAATAAATAAATATATATATATATATATATACATATGCTATATTATCCACACTGTTCTTAGAATTAGGCCATGTGATGTAAATTAATTAAAAGACCAGTCAAATAAATTGTAGGCGATAAAAGAAGAGTGTTCTGTACTGTTTGAATAGCCTCACTTTTCCGACAGGTAGTCACTGCATGGTATTATATATATGTATAGGTGTACAAGTTAAATACGCATGCATGCATGCACAGTGTTGTTACTGGTAGAACTGTTATCCATTTGCAATGGTATTTAAGTGCCTGTCTCCACTATCTCCCTCTCCTCCCTATCTTGCTCAACTTCTCTCTCCCACAACTTCCCATTATCGCACTCGTGCTTCTTCATTTTCCCAACTCAATCTGCCACCTGTCAGGACCTCTTTTGGTCAGAAAGCCTTCAGCTACCTGGGCACTTCTGTGTGGAGATCACTTCCAGACCATATTCGTATACTTAAAGACATGAAAGATTTTTCATGCATGCAAATTATTTCTTTGATGTAATCTTATGGTACTTACAGTAACAAAACTTTAGATGTGCATGAATTATACTTCATTACCCTCCCCCTCCCCCCTTTTGTTTTGTTGTGTCCCAATGTCTTGCATGTACGTATGTTTTATTTTCTTTTCTTTTGTGGGTGCCACTTTAATAGCCTCTGGCTAACGGTTCCCCACGTTAAATATGATACCCTGATACCCTGATAATGGAAGAGTACCTGCAATCTCAACCAAAATGCATGCATGCAGATTCTCCAACAAGTCTTAATTGAAAACCTTTGTGGACTGGGCCAAATTCCACGGTCTAGATTTAAGTTCTGTAGCTGATTAGTGATGTTACAGTATGCACTTTACAAATCTTAGACAAACCAAGTACATATTGCTCAGGGTATCCCTTTACCAGGTTTGGGCCACATGCACCGCTCATCTGGTCTTCAATTCTTTATGACACTCTGTCTGAATCATCTGTCACAAGACGTTTGAGAATGCCAAATGTATGTGGCTATGGGGATTTCCCTTCGATGTATACTGTGTATTATATACGCAGTACCATAATTATGATAATAGTAACAACATCAACTAGGAGAGTACTTGTTTATTGTGTTGAACTGCGTACCCGGCCTTCAGGTAACAGGTATTATTGTACTGAAAACCACTTAGCCAAGAAGGCTACTGAAAAGCATATATACACACTTTAAAGAAGGATAAGATAAGGGACAAAAAATTGAGAATAAGTGTGTGTGAGAGTATTATTGCAAGCAGTTCTAATAATTGTGTTCAATCTGTGCATAGCTGAATGAACATGAATTAATGACAAACTTCTACTTCAAAGCCATTGATTGAATCAACAAAAGTCCTAACTTTCAAATCCTTGCACACTCCCCGGGAACTCTGTGGTGTGCATAGTAGATGTACCGGCAGGAGGGAGAGATTTGCTGTTCCTTGACAATGATTTTTTGTGAGTGCACAAGGCGCACAGAATTATCTTAACTTGCTCACGAACTGGCTTCAAATAGGCAATTATTATGAAAGGAGTTGGGAGTGAGGAGACCAGTACAAAAACAGCAGCAATGATCACACCTGATGCCTCAGCGTGCAGAGTTACAAATGCCGGAATAGTCTGACCAAGAAAGTTGACTATGTTACCAGACACTAAGAAAAGAGCAAATTTGGCTATTCTTCTTTTGTCCTCTGTTCCCTCGGTGATGGTGTTACGTTTGATAAAACAGAGGATGAAGGTGGGGATCATGAGGCTGATAGTAAGGGGAATGAGGCCTCCCAGTACTGCCCAGATGAAGAAGACGGAATACAAACTAGACAAGGGAAGGTCATCATAATTTGGCCAACAGACTAAGTTGTCCACTAACTGTGCACCATATACTGGATACGGGAGTATATGATAGATGGTAAGTAAGAAGATGAGTGTCCATGCTCCAACAAGTCCAGTGATCATGTAAACTGGTTTAAGAGCTTGCTTGCCATACTTGACTATGACAAAGACAACAATGGAGAAAGTTGTCAGACTCCACATTCTTCCAACAGCACCAAATCCGTATCCCCAAAGCTGAAATTGACAAAATAGTAGAGGTGGGGGATTAAGGGTGACATTAAGTACCAGAATACATGGGACTAGAAAGTAACAGCTGATAGCAACGATGAAAATGATACAAGCTGCCAATTGATTTATCAGAAACACTCTCAACGCTCTGGATATCCCAGATGCACGCCACAAGGAGATAATTGCTAACACTGATAGCCCAATTTCGAAGGTTAGGATCAGTAGTGCAGTAATGTCGGATGCTACCAAAGAAGGTTCCCTGAAAACACTTGCCTCTGTGTTGAGATCTGTGCTACATGTACTGTTATTCACGATTCCTGTACAGTTTTCCATGGCAGACTAAGAGATAAGAAGAACTTCGGTGGTCACCGTGCTTAGTACTTAATAATGTACAGTAGAACCTTGCTAGTAAGAACACTGTTAATGAGTAATACCTGGTTAGGAAGTACAAGGATACGATACCGCAGCTTATAACCCATAGTACTAATCTATATGGTTAGCAAGTACTACTGATAGTGAGTAGCAATGTGGAGGGTCCCCAGGTGTACTACGAGGTTTGACTGTAGCATAATAATAATAATATATGCATATAGTACATTCCTACTCTATAATATTTTGAGGTGACACAAAAATCTAAAAAATTCATGTCACATGTGGGACAAGTCCAGATTTGTTATGATAGCATTTGTCAGTTTGGCAAGTGAGGAATTTACTTTCTACGTATACAGTGGAACCTCTCTAATCCGACCATATTCTGAGATACACTCACCATGTTTGACTGTACTAAGAAGAACTGGATAATCTGACAACCTCTGTACTCTAACATCTAATTTCAGTCCCATGGAGTGTGGGATTATGGAGGTTCCACTATACATTGTCAATCTGAACAAGATTAGTTATAGTTAGACTAAGTCCAGCACTGCATGGACTAACAATATAGGATACAAATATCAGATCCAGTAGCATAATTCCTATTTGCTAGATTACAAGGATACGTCAGTTGATCACACATCTGGATTTGCTATTTTGGCATAAATGAAATTATAGTAGTTACATGCTTAGATATTAATTGTGATTCAAGCTGCTATTTGGGAGCATATGAGAGTGCGCTGATATGCAATGTGTAACGATGTTTTCTGTCGTTATGGTAGATTTGTCACATGCTGGGATGTGACTCAATGTTACTGAATCATGATCATCTTTAGAATTCAAGCTTTCTTCTGCACGGGTGCTGCATGAGGGAGTGTGTTTGAAGTGATTCTGTATTACCAAACCTAGCTATTGAACGATTAACAATCACAGGTACAATTATGAAAGAAACAGGTTACTTTTGTAGGGGGCAATTATATTTTATCTGGTCTCCCCTGTGTTTGTGCATTTCATTGGAGCATATAGACCCTACAACAGATTTTAAATTGGAAATGGGATGCATCTTGGGAAAGCTAAAACATGTGGGTGCTACGATTGCTTCATTCCAGTTGCAATGTCCTCGTTGGTGTAACAATAACACACCAATGACCCAGAAATGTGTCATATTTGAGTGAACCATAGCCATTGATTCCCCCATGGAGACAACAAATTAGTTGACTCCTGTGGCAAGGTCAAATAATTAGTTGGCCTCAGTTTGTTTTGACTCAAAATCAGCTGTGTTTAGGATATATACCTTTAAAAAATAACTGCACACATTGTCAATAAAAATATATGGATGGCACATGCTTTGATTCTGCTGTACTAAAACAATGACACATATACTGTTACAGTACCATATATTATTTATATATACATAGTAGTTAAGACATAGGCGTGAGGGCTGTATGGCATATAAAATGCCGAGTCCTGTCACGCAGTTAACCGTCCCCCCATAAGAGGGTCCTCCCGGACCGTTTTTGTGCGTTAGCGGTGAAGCAAAAGCTGTCCGAGGACCGCTTTCATTCATAAACGGTGGGGCGCGAAGGCGAAGAGGTGAGTCATAGTCATTATAAGAAATCATGTGAATGGGTGCATGCATGACAACGTACACATATATTATTGTAATAATTATTATCTATGTGCACCATATGTGACAAACATACTTTACCGTAACCTTCTTGGTGATCACACTGGCCCAGGGGTAGGTGTGTTTTGCAATCTGTTGTTGCAAAATGGGGGGCATCTGACTTGTCAAACTGTCATAAAGTTTGACCTCGCCTTCAACCCCACTGGTATCAAGTGTTGAAATTGTTACCCAGTGGTGAGCTCCGGAGTACAAAATTTGTATAAATGGTCTGGTATATTATGAATGAAGTTGGTCCTTTTGCCACAGCAGGGAGTTTTGAAAACCAGCAACTGAAGGAAATTGCTTTTTCACAATCTTCTGAGCAGCACTTATATGGTTATTATTTAACCATTCCCCAGAGTGAACTATCTGCACGTCATGAGGCAATAAGCAGCTGGCCATGATGGGGGGTCTGTAGCTGGTAGGGGGTCTGTAGCTGGTGGGGGGTCTGTAGCTGGTGGGGGATCTGTAGCTGGTAGGGGATCTATAGCTGGTATAGGGGGTCTGTAGCTGGTGGGGGTCTGTAGCTGGTGAGGGGACTATATAGCTGGTGGGGAATCTGTAGCTGCATGGTGAGGGGACTGTAGCTGGTGGAGGATCAAATGGTGGGCTGTACGGTTTCAGATGTATTCCACAAACTCAGTCTATGATTTTCTTTGTGGATACTTCCTCTAATCTGTACAGGCCTTTTCCAAGTAAAGCTGTGATGATAAATGGACCCTCCCATTTAACATCAGTCTTCCCACCGCGTCTCTTCTTTCGTGAGAGGTCCTTCTTCAAAACAGAAATTCTGTAGCAAAGGCTCCTGCTACCCCATAGCGCCTGTCATAATGGAGTTTCTGCTTTGCCTGTGCCATGGCTATGTTGGTAGCAATTTGCTCCAATTGATCCTCCCGCTTCTGATCTGTCACATGTTTCTCAGGCGATAGTGCCTCAGAAAACTTCTTTGCCTCTTCTTCAGGGTGGTACGCTTCCTTGTGGTTGAAGTCAATGGGAAGATTTGCAGCCCTCCCAAGCTAGAGATATGTGGGTGCTCTCCCAGAATGTATATGGTAATAAAAAGTCTTAAATTAATGTAATTCCCTGTAGATCAATGTCATCTTCATGCAGTATTAAGTTCTTCCATAATAATAGCACAATTTTAAATTTTGCTGATTCAGAAGAGTTTGTGTATACATACCTGTATTGAGGTGCTGTAGGCATATAATACACTGGGAATGTGCATGTCCCAATCCTGCTTCCTCCCATCAATGTACTTTACTAGGGTTGTTATTAGTGTCTGATTGAATCTTTCATCCAATCCGTTGGACTGCGGGTGGTAGCAGGTAGTAAGCTGGTGCTTTATGCCAAGCCTATTCATCAGCTCTTTGTTGAGGTAATTTTAAACTCCGATCCCTGGTCCGTGGTAATGACATTTAGAATCCCCAGGATATAAAAAAATCTAGTACATGCAGTACATGAATAAAAAACAAGGGTTAGGGTATTGGTTATATCATATCATTTTTTTAAACTAGTTACTATAATTAAATTATATGTAATATACTGCATATTAAAGAAGGAGTACTAAATCTGGCCATATGGCAATATTATAGTGCGAGTTTATTAACTTTTACAAATTGAATTTAATCGATTAATGGAATTAATGATCATATTGATAAGAGTGAGAAGACGTTCTTCCTCTTGCAAATTCTTCTGGCCATGCATCTGCTGTAGTGAAACAACGGGATGTCATACGTTCTTTTCTCTCTGAGATAGTGCATTTATTGCACATTACATTTGATTTAAATTTTTGTGAATCAAAATAATAATTATTATGCAATACAGGCGTTTAGAGTTTCCAACGAGTCATTTAAACTTTCCTGGTTGTCACTTTTGAAGCAGCCTTAAGTGAGCAGCTTTGTCATCTTCAACAGGAGTTTTAGCTTTCGACATCAAATATGTCTTTGAGTGGCTGTTACGAGAAAAGCAAATGATTGTTCTCAACTGTTCCTGTACTGGTTTCATGAAGACAATGATTATAATTGGAGTTGGCAAAAGTGACATAGAAACAAGAGAATATGCCAAGACAACACCGGGCGCTTGAGCATATAAGGCTATTAATGATGGAACAAACTGACCAAGAAGGTTGATTGCATTGCCCGTTATCAAGAACACTGTAAATCTGGCAATCTTTTTCTTGCTTTCTGCTCCTTCCATGATGGTGTTACGTTTGATGAAACAGAGAGTGATGATTGGGATCGCAACACTAAGAATTAGAGGGATCACTCCACCAAACAGTAACCACATGGTGAGGGTGGGTATTCTACTAGCTAGGGGAATGGCAGCACTGTTGGGGAAGCACGCGACATTGTCCACATACTGCACTGCATACACAGGATGGGGCAGGATGATGTAGATATTGAAAATAAAAGTGCCAGCCCATACTCCAACCACACCCAACACAATGTGGACACGTTTGAATACTTTGATGCCATGTTTGATGATGATAAATGCTACAATAGAGAATGCCACCAAACTCCACATTCTCCCTGTAGTTGTGAATCCACCTCCCCACAGCAAAAACTGACACAACAGTTTGGGAGGTGTTTCCAGGGAGCCGTCCAGGGCCAAAATGGCTGCTAAAACATACATCGCTCCTCTGCAGAATGGGGTAAGTAAGCAGAATACGAGCTGGCTGATCAGAAAAGCTGCTACAGCTCGAGGGATAGCAAAATTACAGCATAGTGCACACATTGCTAGGACTGCCAGTGTGACAGCCACCACTTCGATCAGGAGGAGTGTTATGTAAAATGCAGCAAAACCTGGTTCACTGAGTATAGTACTGTTGTCGTCATGAACTGTTGCTGCAGTGCTGTTATCCATGTTGATGCAATTCCTGTTTGGTGTATAGTCACTCAGAAGTACACTTGAAATATATATACATCCGCACTGTTCTTAGATTTAGGCCGTGTGATGCAAATTAAAGGGCCACTCAACTGAATTGGAGGTGATTAAAGAAAAGTGTGCTGTACTGTTTGCTTCAAATAGCCTCACTTTTCCACCAGGTATTCACTGCATGGTATTATACATATATATATATATATATATATATATATATATATATATATATATATATATATATATATATACATATATATATATATGTATATGTGTACAAGTTAAATACGCACGCATGCTAGTCAGTGATGTGTGGTGAATAGTGAAATTATGTTTCCCATCATAACTTCACGGGAATTCCTACACTTCACATTTTTCAATTCCAATGCAAACTAGATAAATCACTGCCAGCACAGGCCAGAGTATGGTAATGTATTCACTGACGGGGATATTTCAAGTTCGGTTTGCCAACACTGTATATAAAATGTAAGTTTAAATTGAGCACACACCTATATCTGCCTCCACTGTAAATGTAGCGATTTTGTCCTGTAGGTAACTTGTCATTATCACACATCACCGACTCTCAAAGGAGGTGCTAATTATATAAGTGGATAATTTATTTGTGATCAAATATATATCAAATGGTATTTGAGCAGAAAACTGCTAGAACTAAATTAATTGCTGCTCAGTATTCAATAAACATCACTGCATCTATGGGATAGTTCACCTGGGATTGTTGACACGTAAACCATGTTCTTCTTTCAAAGTCTCTGTAGACCATTTATATAATTTTTATTTTGCTATATATGGCTATGAAACTTGTATCAAAGACTGAATAAAACCCTTAATATCATGTGACGATGATTCTGTGTACTAGATGAACAGCATGCATATACAGACAATGTTAGAATGAAATATCAAAGCTGACAACGAATGCATCATAATAATAATTAACATTATTATCATGCAAAATGGATCATCTAACCACCATTGCATATATAAATGCAAGTACACACACGCACACACACACACACACACACACACACACACACACACACACACACACACACACAATGATATACATTTTACAGACATTCAGATGTAACAATAAAGTCACAGCCATTTTGTCCAATATGTATATGTATATATATATATATATATATATATATATATATATATACATATATATATATATATATGTATATATATATATATATATATATATATATATATATATATATATGTATATATATATATATATATATATATATATATATATATATATATATATATATATATTTGTATTATATTATATTATAATTAAGTATCATGTATGTAGTTAATATCGAGGCTATGAACTTATATTACACTACTGAAATCAGAACGAGCTAAGTACAATTATTACTAGTAATATTAGCCATTATAGTGAAAAGATAATATACATAGAACAATAATAATAATAAAATAATTTTATGATACTTAGGAAAAATAGAGAGTATTATAATATGGCAGTTTTAATAATTACATACACATGCATATAATTATTATAATAAAGTACATTATTAAATTCACATACAAAGTCCTAGACAAATACACATACAATGACGTACCTAGACAATTTGCTTACATAATTAATTACTCAATTATTAACATTAATGAAATGATTATATAATATGCACCAGTAATTACTATATACTATGAAAAGACGGGGTGCATAATGTGGCAAAAGTGAGTATTATTGCAAGCAGTTCTTAGACTAATAATTGTGTTCAATCTGTGGATGGCTAAATTAACATGAATGACAAACTTCTATTTCGAAGCCATTGATTGAATAAACAAAAGTTATAACTTTCAAATCCTCGCACACTCTCTTGGGAACTCTGTGGTGTGCATAGTAGATGTGCCGGCAGGAGGGAGAGATTTGCTGTTCCTTGACAATGATTTTCTGTGAGTGCACAAGGCACACAGCATTTTCTTCACTTGCTCGCGTACTGGCTTCAAATAGGCAATTATTATGAAAGGAGTTGGGAGTGAGGAGACGAGTACAAAAACAGCAGCAATGATTACACCTGATGCCTCAGCGTGCAGAGATACAAATGCCGGAATAGTCTGACCAAGAAAGTTGACTATGTTACCAGACACTAAGAATAGAGCAAATTTGGCTACTCTTTTTGTGTCCTCTATTCCCTCGGTGATGGTATTACTTTTGATGAAACAGAGGATGAAGGTGGGGATGGTGAGGCTGATGATAAGGGGAATGAGGCCACCCAGTACTGCCCAGATGAAGAAGATGGAATACAAACTAGACAAAGGGAGGGCATGAAAATGCGGGAAACAGACTATGTTGTCCACTAACTGTGCAACGTATACTGGATAAGGGAGTATTTGATGGATGTTGAAGAAACATGTGATTGTCCATGCTCCAATGAGTCCAGCGATCATGTAAGCAGGTTTAAGAGCTTGCTTGCCATACTTGACTATGACAAAGACAACAATGGAGAAAGCTGTCAGACTCCACATTCTTCCAATTGCACCGAATCCGTATCCCCAAAGCAGAAACTGACAAAATGTTAGAGGTGGGGGATTAAGGGTAACATTAAGTACCAGAATACATGGGACTAGAAAGAAACAGCTAATAGTAATGTTAAAAATGATACAAGCTGACAATTGATTTATCAGAAACACTCTCAATGCTCTGGATATCCCAGATGCACGCCACAAGGAGACGATCGCCAACACTGATAGCCCACTTCCCAAGATTAGGATCAGTACCGCAGTAATGTAGCATGCTATTAGAACAGGCTCCCTGAAAACACTTGCCTCAGATCTTGAGCTACATATAATACTGTCATTCACAATCCCTGTACAGTTCTCCATGGCAGACGAAGGGATAAGGAAAACTTCAGCTGTCACCGTACTTAGTACTTTATAGAACCTGGCATTGCATAGTGCATTCCTATCCTATACCGAATGTGGTCCTACCCTATAATGTCATGCATGAGGTGGCACAAACATCTAAAAAAGTTCATGTTGCATGTGAGACAAGTCCAGATGTGTTATGATAGCGTTCCTCAGCTTGCATATAGTGAGGAATTTATTTCCTATTATATATGATATTTAATCTGAAAATTATTATACGCGGCACATATCCAGCACCGCACTAACAATTATTATATACAAAATCACATACAATAGCATAATTCCTATTATATGTTGAATGATTATACTAAATTAAAATGGATAAGTCTGTTTATCATGCATCTTGTCGATTAATTTTGTTATTTTTGACATGAATATAAACCGTAGTCCCATGCTTATCTAGTGGTTCAAGCTGCTATTTGGGCATATTTTATGCAAGTGCTGATGCAAGTGTGCAATGATGTTTTCTGTCATTATGGTAGGTTTGTCACATGCTGGCATTGGACTCCATACACTGAATCATCTAGTTTTCTTCTACACGGGTGCTATATAGATGAGGAAGCACACCATCAACTATAAATCTAACTTTTAATTAATGAATTAACCATCACAATAATGTGAAAGAAACAGGTAATTTTTTGTAGTGACTAATTATTATTTTTTTATATATCTGGAGCTGTGTCTGGCTTTTGCACTGTTTTCATAACAATTCTGGAGAATATGTAAAAATAGCTTGTTTTCAAGCCAAATCTTGAGCATTTCATTGAATCTACTCAGATGTTGAACCAGAAATGGGATGTGAGTCAGGAAAGCTAAAACATGTGTGTACTAAGATTGCTTCATTTCAGTTGCAATGTCCTCTTTGGTGTAACAATAACAAGTCAATGACTCATGAATTGTGTGACATATGAGTGAATTATAGCCATCCGACCAGCCATCTGACTCCTCCATAGAGGCAACAAATTAGTTGACTTTTGTGGCAAGCTAGGTCAACTAATTTGTAGGCCCCATGGCCAGTTAGTTCTGACTCAAAATCAGCTGTGTTTTGGATATACTATAACGACCGCGTGTTACTGTAATCATAGATACTATGGTTACTCAACGTGCTAATATGATATTATAGGTCCTATATCGTCCAAAGACAATGCATGCAAGCTTAGCAGTAAACACTCAGTCTGAGTCTCATGTAGATGTCATCATTCATTGAGATTAAGCAGGTGTACTACGTATACAATGCTCCATCCTTGGCTCAAGTTTATTCTCTATGTTCATTCAATCTGTTATATATAATACCTACCAAATGCCATACATTCACAAGCACAAACTACCCTTTTTGCTGATAATACATTGTTAACGTAACAATCTATGTTCGTATATATGAGTCATGCTTTTGCGCTGCATGTCTGCAGCTCTGCATGAATGCGAATGTGTGTGTGGGGTGTGTGTGTGTGTGGGTGGGTGTTGGGGTGTCACTGTGTGGGTATGTGTGTGTGTTTACATAATTTGAACCATGCCAGCCACGACAACAGAGACTGTTGAAAATAATATATTATATTGGCAGCGGGTGAACTGGGTACTCTTCTAAGCCAGTGGGATGATTGGAATCCGTGCAGCACTTGACTCCATAATTCTTCATAGCCTGTCTGCTATTAATTCACTGACTCAGAGGCACAATCACCATACATGTATGATAATAGAATTATAATATACTATTAGGATCACATGATATTTCAAAATCTTCCATGCATATCGTGAGTGTGTGTGTGTGTGTGTGTGTGTGTGTGTGTGTGTGTGTGTGTGTGTGTGTGTGTACGTGCACGTGTGTGTGTGTGTGTGTGTGTGTGTACGTGCGCGTGTATGTGTACATGTGTGTTTGCGTGTATGCATGTGTGTGTGAGTCCTTGCATGTATGATACCTACAGTATATAAAGAGTCAGATTACTGACTGCATATCGAGGCCCTAAATGTAAACTACTGGATGAACTAAGTACAAACTTTGTATTGAATAATTTTAATACATAATAATATAATAACCCATATGACAAGATAATATCATATAATAGTAATAATACTATCATTATGAATCTTTTTAAGAAAATGGCCGACCAATGTGGCAAAAGCGGGTATTATTACAATGTAGTTCTAATAATTGTGTTCAATCTGTAGAGGGCTAAATTATCAGGAATGACAAACTTCTATTTCAAAGCCATTGATGGAATGAACAAAGTCCTAACTTTTAAATCCTTGCACACTTCCTTGGGTCTCTGCGGTGGGCATATTAGGTGTATTGACAGGAGGGAGAGATTAAATGTTCCTTAATTGACAATGATTATTTGCGAGTGCACAAGGCACACAGCATTTTCTTCACTTGCTCGCGTACTGGCTTCAAATAGGCAATTATTATGAAAGGAGTCGGGAGTGAGGAGACGAGTATCAAAATAGCAGTAGCAATCACACCTGATGCCTCAGCGTGCAGAGATATACCTGCTGGAATAGTCTGACCGAGAAAGTTGACAATGTTACCAGACACTAAGAAAAGAGCAAATTTGACTATTCTTCTTTTGTCCTCTATTCCCTCAGTGAAGATGTTACATTTGATGTAGCAGAGGATGAAGGTGGGAACGGCAAGGCTGATAGTAAGGGGAATGAGGCCTCCCAGTACTGCCCAGATGAAGGCGATGATATACAAACTAGACAGAGGGAGGGCATAAAAATGCGGGAAACAGACTATGTTGTCCACTAACTTCACAGCGTATACTGGATAAGGGAGTATTTGATGAATGTTCAAGAAAAATGTGACTGTCCATGCTCCAATGAGTCCAGCGATGAGATAATGTAGTCTAAGGGCTTTCTTGCCATACTTAACTATGACAAAGACAACAATGGAGAAAGCTGTCAGACTCCACATTCTTCCAACAGCACCAAATCCGTATCCCCAAGTCAGAAATTGACAAAATGGTAGAGGTGGGGCATTAAGGGTGATATTAAGTGCAAGAATACATGTGACTAGAAAGAAACAGCTGATAGCAATGTTGAAAATAATACAAGCTACCAATTGATTTGTCAGAAACACTCTCAACGCTTTAGTTATCCCAGATGCACGCCACAAGGAGATGATCGCCAACACTGATAGCCCATTTCCCAAGGTTAGGATCAGTACTGCAGCAATGTAGACGGCTATCAAACCAGGTTCCCTGAAAATAGTTACCTCTGTGTTGAGATCTGTGCTACATGTACTGTCATTCACAATCCCTGTACAGTTTTCCATGGAGGAGAAAGAGATAAGGAGAACTTCAGTTGTCACTGTACTTACTTGAAAATGTAGAATGCACAATGTACGTAGATGTAGTCCTATACCCTTCAACATAACTACAAAGTGACACAAAAATCTAAAAAATTCATGTCGCATGTGGGACAAGTCCAGATTTGTTATGATAGCTGTTCCTCAGTTTGCATAGTGAGGAATCCATTTCTGTTTCAATCTGAAAGATATCATGCATCACATCTTGTACATACCCAGCATGCACTGGACTAACAGTAGTACTGTATACAAATCTCTGATACAATAGGAATTAATCCTATCATGCTAGATAATTATATGGATAAATCAGTTAATCACACAATGTCATCTGGATTTGTTGCTTTTGGCGTGCAAAACTACTACTCACATGCTTATCTTGTGGTTCAAGCTGTTATTCGGGCATATATGAGTGCTGATGCAACATTTAGTGAAGTTTTCTGTCATTATTGTAGATTTGTCACATGCTGGCATATGACTCCATTAATTTTCATTAATTGTCTTCAAAATTGTAGTTCTTTTCTGCATGGGTGCTAGATGAGGTGGCACACACTTTTGTATACCTACTGTTAGCTAATTTTAAAATTTAAATTCGAATGAATTAACGATGATAATCATGAAAGAGTGGAATTGCATGGATGGCAAATGATTTGATTCTGCTGTTATATAGTACTATAACAATGACATACAGTAACTATATTATCATCAAATTGAATGTTCTTTTCTCTTTTAATGCCTGTGATGTGCATGAATGTATATACAGTGCCTCTAAACCGTTTGCAAAGCTACAAGTGAACCCTGGACAATCTACATTGCCAGGCATGCATGGTGAATGTCAATGAGCACATACTCAAGATCTGAACGGTCCACTAATATGGCACTGCATGCAAAGAGTTTGGTTACAGGTTTGCAAGGGACATGGAAGTTACACACCAGACATTATATACTAGCATGAGATCCCCAAGAGCAGGGGCAATCCCCAACTCACTAATACTGTTATCAAAAATGCACACTGTATCATGTTCTCTGATGAAATATTAATACCATAGGTAGTTACAACATGCATGAAATTGTGTTAAGAGCCTATGGTTACAGCAACCCTGGACACAAACCAGGCTAATTCCCAGTTCATCATCTATAGTGAATTGGGGATGGAAAAAGAACTTTGTCTTGGTCTTCCGTGGAATTTTACCTAGATCTCGCCTAAAATGTTCCTTTTGCTATCCATTGGGCTTCATTTATTCGAATTGGTTGAAATAGCAGAGTAGTAGCTTGAGTCCTAAGAATGCAGATAATATCCGACGCGTACTATTCTGCGGAAAGGTAGTTCGCAGACAAGTTTAAGACGTTGTGTTTGCAAAGTATTTCTAGAGCTGTAAACCTTAGGAACTTGTGTGATATCTCTTTCCCTTTTGTGAAGATTGGGTATCTTGAAAAAAGTGGAAAAAATCGATATTATTTGTGAACATCATCGCGAGTCGTACATCTGGGAGAAATCGTTATCGCTATTGGGTAAAGTTGAATCCAAAATTTATTTCAGCAAATTTATGTTACAATCCAATGATTGTTGCAAAGATTGGATACATTGTTTCGCTGATAACTTCTTATTTTGACGATTTAGAGGTACATTTTTCAATTCGTTCCTAGCCGCCATTTTCTCCAATTACGTAAGTGGTCACTTTCATTTGGAAGGCAGTGTATATATTATATCATAGATACTCAAACCCCCTGATGTTATAAACCTTTTCAGTGGTCCTGAGGTCGTCCATTATACTGAGGTAAAAAATGAGTGTGTATTGTGGCAAAAGTGAGTATTATTACAATGCAGTTCTAATAATTGTGTCAATCTGCGGATGAGGAAATTAAAGTGAATGACAAATTTCTATTCAAATCCAGTAATTGAATCGGCAAACTATTAAATCCTTGCACACTTCCCTAGCTGGGAACTCTGCGGTGTGCATATTAGGTGTACTGACAGGAGGGAGAGATCAGATGTTCCTCGACAATGACTTTTTGTGAGTGCACAATGCACACAGCATTTTCTTCACTTGCTCGCGTACTGGCTTCAAATAGGCAATTATTATGAAAGGAGTTGGGAGTGAGGAGACGAATATAAAAAGAGCAGCAGAAATCACACCTGATGCCTCAGCGTGCAGAGATACAAATGCTGGAATAGTCTGACCAAGAAAGTTGATTATGTTACCAGACACTAAGAAAAGAGCAAATTTGGCTATTCTTCTTTTATCATCTATTCCCTCAGTGATGGTGTTACATTTGATGTAGCAGAGGATGAAGGTGGGGATGGTGAGGCTGATAGTAAGGGGAATGAGGCCACCCAGTACTGCCCAAATGAAGAAGACAGAATACAAACTAGACAAGGGAAGGGCATCATAATTTGGCCAACAGACTACGTTGTCCACAAACTGTGCATCATATACTGGATACGGGAGTATGTGGTGGATGGTGAATAAGAAGGTGAGTGTCCATGCTCCAATGAGTCCAACGATCATGTAAACTGGTTTAAGAGCTTGCTTGCCATACTTGACTATGACAAAGACAACAATGGAGAAAGCTGTCAGACTCCACATTCTTCCAACAGCACCAAATCCGTATCCCCAAATCAGAAATTGACAAAATAGTAGAGGTGGGGGATTAAGGGTGATATTAAGTACCAGAATACATGGGACTAGAAGGAAACAACTGATCGCAACGGTAAAAATGATACAAGCTGCCAATTGATTTGTCAGAAACACTCTCAACGCTCTGGATATCCCAGATGCACGCCACAAGGAGACGATTGCTAACACTAATAGCCCAATTTCAAAGGCTAGGATCGGTAGTACAGCAATATAGACGGCTACCAAACCAGGTTCCCTGAAAACACTTGCCTCTTCCCCTGTGCTACATGTACTGTCATTTATGATCCCTGTACAGTTTTCCATGGCAGACTAAGAGATAAGGAGAACTTCAGTCGTCACTGCATGTGCTTAGGACTTGAATTGTAGTACAATATATGCATAATATTATAGTACATTCCTACCCTATGCTAATACCATTCTTTTGAAGTGACACAAAAAATCCAAAAAATCCATGTTGCATGTGGGACAAGTCCAGATTTGTTATGATAGGCTTGGTCAGTTTGCATAGTGAGGAATTCACTTTCTATTCAATCTGCAAAATATTAGTTATAGTTAGTTCAGCACTGGACTAATAATAGTATACCAATATCAGATACAATAGCACAATTATATACTATTATGGTAGATTAAATGGATGAGTCAGTTGATCACACATCTGGATTAAAAAAATACTAGTTACTTGCTAATTATTGTGATTCAAGCTGCTATTTGGGAGTATATGAGAGTGCTGATATGCAATGAAAGTGTAATTATGGTGTTTTCTATTGTTGTGGTAGATTAGTCACATGCTGGCATGTGACTCAATCAATTTTTTTAGAATTCAAGTTTTCTTCTGCACGGGTGCTGCATGAGGGAGTGCGCTCGAGGTGCTTAACTATTACCAAACCTTCAACTATAAATCAAACTTGAACGAATTAAATAACAATCAAAATTATGAAAGAAACAGGTATAACTTACTTTTTGTAGGGGCCAATTTTGTTGGTCTGTGCATATCATTGGAGCTACTCAGATTTTAAACTGGAAATGGGATGTACCTTGGGAAAGCTAAAATATGTGGGTGGTATACGATTGCTGCATTCCAGTTGCAATGTCCTCTTTGGTGTGAAAAAATGTGTCATATTTGAGTGAACTACAGCTGTAGACTCCACCATGGAGGCATGAATTAGCTGACTCTTGTGGCAAGGTCAACTTATCAGTTGGCCTCAGTTTGTTCTGACTCAAAATCAGCTGTGTTTTGGATACCCTTAAAAAAATAATTGCACACATTGTCAATGAAAAAATATGCATGGCACATGCTTCAATTCTGATGTACTAAAACAATGACATATATACTGTACCATATCATATTGTTTCTCTTTTAATGTATGTGATGTGTAGATATACTGTTACTGTAACAGTAGTGAAGTAGAATATTTCAATAATGATATTCATACAGCTTCAGTGTCTTAATGAGTCATTTATTGCACACTGTTCGAATTCCTGACTGTCACTTTTACAGCAGCCGCAAGTGAGCACCCTTAATTTGTCATCTTCAACAGGAGTTTCCACCTTGGACATCGAATATGTCTGTGAGTAATGGTTACGAGAGAAGCAAAGGATCCTTAATTGTCAATTGTTCCTACACTGGCTTCATGTAGGCAATGATTATGATCGGAGTGGGCAATGGAGATATAGCTACCAGAAAATATGACAAGACTATTACGCTTGGTGCTTTGGCATACAAGGCTATTGAAGCTGGAACTGCCTGACAAATGAAGTTGATGACATTCCCTGTTATCAAGAACAAAGCAAATCCGGTCATATCTCTATTGATATCTGCTCCTTCCATGATGGTGTTACGTTTTATGTAGCAGAGAGTGATGATTGGAATGGTGATGCTGGTAGTATCCCACCAAACAGTAGCCACATGCATGGTGAGGGTGGGTATTCTACTAGCTAGGGGAATAGCAGCACTGTTGGGGAAGCATGCGACGTTGTCCACATACTGCACTGCATACACAGGAGAGGGCAGGATGATGTAGATATTGAAGATGAAAGCGCCAGCCCACACACCGACTACTCCCAGTACAATATGGACACGTTCGAAGAACTTAATGCCATATTTGGTAATGAGAAATGCTACAATAGAGAATGCCACCAAACTCCACATTCTCCCTGTAGTTGTGAATCCACCTCCCCACAGCAAAAACTGACACAACAGTTTGGGAGGTGTTTCCAGGGAGCTGTCCAGGGCTAAAATGGCTGCTGTAAAGTAGAATGATCCAGTGCAAAAAGAGGCAAGTATGCAAAATGCAAGCTGGCAGATCAGAAAAACTGCTACAGCTTGAGGGATAGCCAAATTACAGCATAGAGAACACATTGCTAGGACTGCCAGTGTGACAGCCACCACTTCGATCAGGAGGAGTGTTATGTAAAATGCCGCAAAACCTGGTTCGCTAAGCATAGTACTATTGTCCCCATGAACTGTTGTAGCAGTGCCGTTATCCATGTTTACACAGTTCCTATTTAGTGTACGGTCACTTAGAAGTGCACTTGCTCTTGCATAAAACGATTGGATTCCACAATCTTGTTCCTAGAATTAGCAGTCCGTCTGGTGCAACTTGGTTAAATTGTGGGTGACAAAGGAACTAAGAATGTGCTGTTTTCTTATATATAGCCTCAATTTTCCACCGGCCAGGTAGTCGCCGTTCATTTATATAGGTCAACAAATCAAATTTGCCTGCCAGTCAATGATGCGTGGTGAACAATAATTTCATTTCTCATCCTAACTTCACAGGAAGTCCAACAGTTCGCATTTTCCAACCCAAACAATAATTTGTAAACTAC
>CAUJGJ010000242.1:3134476-3159476 GCA_963170055.1 Halisarca cf. caerulea | reverse complement strand
GGCTGTGAGGAAAGTACATTATAGTCAAGCCTCCAAAATTGGTTGTGTTCAGCAAAAAGGTAGACTACAGCATTCTCTGTAAGCCATAATGAACAACATGTGCAGAAAAAGACACAAGTTTGTATGAAATAGTCTTTGCACTGGTATATATCAAGCTTTCAGTCACACTGGAAATACAACCTCAATATGAACATTCCCATTCCCCATTCCCCGTTCCCCTTTCCCTTCCTGCCATTCCGGGTTTTACGGGGTCCCTTAAATCCAAGTGATGAGTGACAACTCCAACATTGCAATATATCAGAGTGCTTTCAGCACAATCCTACTTTCAGTCTGTCCTGCGCAGATAGTGTATGCGTATAGACCATATGAACACAGCTAGTACTTTCATACAGTGTATGCCATATATGGAGTTATAACTATAATTCTTCCTTTTGATTAATGGAGTGTTCAAAAACAATTCTTAAGCCTTACTGCAGTGAAGGTGGATTCACTTGGTATGAGCATTATGACAATACGTACTGTAGATCAAGGGTAGTAGGAAGGTCAAGATTGTGTACATTGTATGACCTGGGAGTTGTGTAAAGTTACATCAAATATGATATATCAATATCAAATTAATACATCCACCCAGTTACCTACACACGCACATAATATATAAATATATGCATGCACACACACACACACACACACACACACACACACACACACACACACACACACACACACACACACGTACACACACACACACGTACACACACACACACACACACACACACACACACACACACACATGTACACGCATACACAATGTCATGCACACACACACATAAACACACACACACACACACACACACACACACACTCACTTGTACACACGCACACATGCACACACACACACACACACTCACTTGTACACAAGCACACACAAACACACACACACACACACAAACACACACATACGTACACATGCACACACACACACACGCACACACACACACACACACACACACACACACACACGCGCGCACGTACACACACACGCGCACGTACACACACATATACATACATGCATGCATGCATGTTAGCTATATGAGTAATTGTGCCACTCTGTATTAGTATAACGCTAAGATAATTATACTGCATGGCTGTCTGTGCATATTATACTTACACACACACTGCAAAATGCATCATGTAATATGTATCCACCTCATACATGCTTTAAGAGGAAAGTGATATACTCGCGGGTTCTTAGATGTGTTCAGTCACCAAGTCTTGAGATAATGTAGCAGCTGTCCTTGCAGTGGGAAGGGCTACATTTCTTTTGGGCAAACTTCCTTTGTAGGTGCACAAGAAACACATTATCTTTTTCATTTTCTTACGAACTGGTTTCAAAAAGATAATAATGATGACAGGAGTTGGTAGAGTAGAGAGTGAAATCAAGAGATACGCTAGCACCACACCAGGTGCTTCGGCATACAAAGATACTAATCCTGGAATAAGCTGACCAAACAGGTTTACTATGCCGCCTGTCACTAGGAACAAAGCAAATTTGGCAATTCTTTTATTATACTCAGCTCCTTCCATGATGGTGTTATGTTTGATGTAGCAGAGAGTGATGATTGGGATGATGATGCTGATGGCAAGAGGAATCATACCTCCTGCTACACCCCACACAGTGAGGCTGGGTATTCGAGTCGTAGGAGGAATAATGCCACTATGTGGGAAGCATGCCACATTGTCCACATAGTGCACCGCATACACAGGGTAGGGCAATGGTATGTAGATAAGGATTACAAAGGTAACAATCCACACTCCTGAGACACCCGTGATGTAGTGAATGGGTTTAAATGATCTCACACCTCTCTTGATGGTAAGGAAAACCACAATGGAGAAAGCTGTTAGACTCCACATTCTCCCAACAGCTCCTAATCCGAATCCCCAAAGTAGAAACTGACAAAAAGATGACGGTGGTGCTGGAAGGTCGTCTGATAAGACAAGTACAAGTGGCGTAAGGAACATACAGCTAGTGTGAATGATAAAAATGATACAGGCTGCAAGCTGGTTCACCAGAAACACTGTCAGTGGCTTGTGTAAACTGGAATTACAACACAGGGAGCCGATTAGTAGGACAATCAGAGCCAATCCCACAAGTTGGATCGCGATGATAGCGATGTAAAATGCCGCAAAACCTGGTTCACTGAGTACAGTGCTCTCCTGTACAGTCACACAAGTATTGTTGGTACTAACTCCAGTGCAGTTCTCCATGTCTCACTTACTAGTGGCTAAAAAGTGGATTCTACTTTGATCGCAGCATATTAATGTAATAACTTTACTGTGTATACAACTTATGCATAGTAATACTATATTATAGTAATTTTAATTTATTAACAATAATTAATAATGATATAATTATTAATACAGTATATATCTATGTACAATATTATATAAGGGGTATTTCTGGCTGGCACCATGCATACATACAATATACCATAATAGTTATTATAATACTTCAAAGACATATTAATATAACATTATAAAACATAATGATTGCCTGTACATGCCATAAAAGTTCATCAGTTATTCTTGAAAGACTCAAATGAATCCAGTCATTTCCCATTAGTGCATACAACATTAGGAAAATTGTCATACAGCAACACTTTTAGATCTTAGACTATGCAAATTTCCTACAAACTGTCACTTTCAGTGATTCAGCATTCAATTTTCGTAAGTTAGGCTTAGGTTAGGCATTGCCAAGCTTACTCTTTTCAGGGAAGGCCTTTCAAATTAGCCAATGGCTACTATTCTAGGCACCTTGTGACAAAAACAGTACGTTGTGAAACACTCCAACTAGTAGAGTGTGCATTTTCAGTTCTGAATCATTTTTGTAAAACATTGGATTGCTTGAGTTGACGTCTCCATAACTAAGTGTATATATTATAATAGTCTTGCATGTGTGAATTCCAAAATCCTGCAACTGTACTGGGGAGTATAGAAATTTGCATATTATGTCTTACACCCAGTCCAATCCACTTCTGTCTAGCTCTATATAATAATATAGCCATGCCCCCCCCCCCCCCCCACCCACCCATACATGGCCATCTAGCCCAAAGTATGGCTATATAATCAATATAGCCCCATATAATAGGGCTATAGATGGGCAATGCCATTATTAATATTGGGCTAGAGGCATACATGGGGCTAGACAGGCATAGATCTGGAGAGATTGAGGTGGATTAGACTGGGTGCAGTGTGCAGATTCCTACACATCCTGGCTGCATTGTTAGAGCTGCAAGATTTAGAATTTGCACACTAGCTGTACCCAGCTGCAGGCCAACCCACCTACTAGCGCTGCTCATGATACACTCTGCCAGTGATCCACATGCACAGTACAGCACCAATTGAAAATTAAGTAGCTGTATGTGAAAATACGAACTTACAGCATGTCAAAATTTTATGCTACAAATGCACATGTACTATAGCACTACCTTATTGTCAGCCATCTGGAGCATGTAAGCATGCATGCATGCAAACATGCAAGACTACCATACAGTAAGAATTCATCAGAATATTATTAGGGTATAATATTATTGTACTCAGTCTGTTACATTGTTATACTATATAGTTATATACTAATAATAATACTACGGTGTGTAACGCTCCTCTGATAATAAGAGAATAATTATTAAACTAACATGTAATATAATATTCTGTTCTGTTATTCACTGTGAGGTCTGTGTTGTTGTCATGGTAACTATAGGTCTTGGCAATATGTATATGACTGCTTTAGTACAAGCGGTGAGGGGTGTGTCTGTAGGGATGACCGTGCCTCACTGTGAACAACAAGAGGAACCAATTCCCATCTAACACTCACTTACGTTGCACACTACATGTTATGTGGTATTGTCATACAGATCCATGACAACCAACGTATTATACCAAGCCTTGCTATCATTACTAAAACAAATAAAAACAAAATCAATAAACATGAAATGGAGGACACAAACAGCAAAAAAACATTACCAATAGCCAGTTCTCAGAAAGGATCATGTAAACATGGGATATATGCTACCTGTGACAAATATTCGTACGATTTACAAAAAATGGCTGCTCACAGTGTCAATGATGTACAGATCAACAGATGCTAAAATGAGAATATACACATTACAAACTTACATTTCTCTCTAATTTTTGCTTCTATTGAATAAAAAACACAGCATGTTTTCCTGATACCTTTGCCTGTGCATTGACCACCTCTGGAGAGAGGAGATAGAGACTCAGTAAGCGCACACACACACACACACATACACGAGCACACACGAGCACACACGAGCACACCCTCTCTCACACACACAACACAAACGTACGTATTTACACACACACACACACACACACACACACACACACACACACACACACACACACACACACACACACAACACACACAAACACACACACACACGCACACACACGCACACACATGCACATGTACAGAGAGAGACCTCTCCATGTCCGCTGTTTTTGGGTGCGTAGTTAGTCCGCAACATTGACTCTAATTCTTCCAGGGCTACACTTCAATGTTGTTAATGTTGCTGGTTACATAAGTACAACCACTTGGAAGGATTCCTCCTCCCAAAAGCGTGTTCTTTACTCAGTTTGCTTTTCAGGTTTTGCCGGTATCCGTCTTCCCAAGAGTTCCATTCCTCACAAGTACAAACAGCTTTTAACTCGTCTTATAGCTCGAAAAAGCAGTCCTTCTTTTTGGCGGGCATATGATTGACCAAACCGCGCGTTTTCACGCTTGTCAAACATTTCCTGATTGACTCAAAGGCGCCGCCATTTTGCGAGTCGCAGATACGTAACGGGTCAATATGATTTAACAGTAGTTAAAATAGCCATTTTAGTCGTGTTCATTCAGAGTGGCACAGTTGGCATAGAAGCCATGTGATTCAACTTCTATGCATGACCATAGGTTCGAAGTCCGCATGCTCAACCGTTTTTATCTTTTTTTTTTCTATATAGCTATATAGCGTATCTATAAGTAGCGCTTTAAATAGTAAATATTCAGAAGGTCCCCGATGGCTTAGCGGCTAGCGATGGTAACATGTAGTGCTGAGGTTATGGGTTCGATTCCCTCGTCAGACGGGTTTTTCGGATTTATTTCTGAAAAAAAAATCCTGTCCCTCAGTGGTCAGTTGCAATACTCCTGTACAAACATGTAGTGCTGAGGTTATGGGTTCGATTCCCTCGTCAGACGGGTTTTTCGGATTTATTTCTGAAAAAAAAATCCTGTCCCTCAGTGGTCAGTTGCAATACTCCTGTACAAACATGTAGTGCTGAGGTTATGGGTTCGATTCCCTCGTCAGACGGGTTTTTCGGATTTATTTCTGAAAAAAAAATCCTGTCCCTCAGTGGTCAGTTGCAATACTCCTGTACAAAGAACCGTATGGGGGGAGCTTTGGGTCTCGCAGCTGGTCTCCCACACTACTAGTCTTCTCAATATCCTTGAGAGTGAGTGTTAACTCCCTGAACAGCCCTAATGACCTGGGATCCGCCTTCTTTTTTTCTTTTATGTACACAGATCGACAAGTAACATATTATAGATTGACACATGCACATATACGCACACATGCACATAGTGAGCATATGTACAGTATTATGTTACACACCCATGCAGTGGCACCCTTGATGCATTTTTACATGGGCTATCAATGAATCAATCAATGAATTACATAGCCACATGCACAATGGCATTCAGCATACCAATAGACAGTATCACATACGGGTCCTACCACCACCACAAGCACAAGGTTGACATAATCTATCGAAATAGAAGAGTGGGGAGGAGAGCTGGAGGAGGGGAGGAGAGGGAAAATTGAGGGAGCTAGAGGGAGGTATGGAGAGCAAGGGAGAGGGAGATATGGAGAGTGAAAGGTGAGGGAGAAGGAACGTGAGGGAGGGCAGAAGAGGGAGAGGGAGAGGTAAGGAAGGGAGAGGGAGGATAAGGGTGACAGAAGCATGGAGAGGGACAGGTTAGGGAGGCAAGGTGAGGAGACTGGGGTGGGAGCATTGATAGTATATACTAGCTCGCTACCAGTACACTGGGGTGGGAGCAATCCACACTCTAACGATTACAAATGCTCAAAGGAAAAACAGAGACATGTTCTTCGATGCATAATAGGAAAATAGTCAAGTACTGTGGACTCGTAAACGATATAGGGCTTCTAAACTAAACAATAAAACCCCACACTATACATGGTGAACTGGGAAAGGTACACACACACACACACACACACACACACACACACACATACACACACACACACGCGCGCGCACGCATGCACATGTGTACACACACACATGCATGCATGTGTATTAACTTGAGCAATTGTGTGATTATGTACTAGTATACCACAGGGGCGTAGCTCCATTGTTTCCTGGTTGCCAGGAAACATCCCTCTTACAAATCCCTTTAATCTGAAGCCACTAGTATGCTAATCAATCAACCAATTAATCCTAACACTTCTCTCCAATTGTCACCTAGCATGCACCTGCACCAGGCTAACCTGCACACATGGTTCAGTTGAGAGCACTGCAATGCTGTTCTACTGTACATTTGTGCATGCTTTGTGCTTTCTTAGTCGTTTCTAGCTTGTCTGACACGCTAGTTTTCAAACTGCCATTACAAATATAGATGTGGTGTTCCCTTGCATGCAGGTGGCCACAGTGTTGATACCACATGCTACATGCAGTAAGTAAATTAAGGCTATTATAGTACAATGTGTCCGTGACATCACTATATTTTTGTACACTATTTGCCCATGATCATGACTTTTAGAACCCCCATATTTTTCTTCTGGCTATGCCCCTGTACCACTACAATGTAGAACTAGTCTACTATGTAGGGATGATGCCAGATGGCTGTCCGTGCATATACATGTTGTATTATAATATTATCAATAAACACACAATGTGTTATTATCATAACAATAAACACACACTGTAATATGCATAGCATAATATCCATACACTTCATACATGCTTCAAGTAGACATGTGATTGTGGTTACTTATAGACTTGTTCAGTCTCCAAGTTTTGGGACAATGTAGCAGCTGTACTTGCAGTGGACAGGAATTTACCTCTTTTGGGTAAATTTTCTTTGTAGATGCACAAGAAACACATTATCTTTTTCATTCTCTCACGAACTGGTTTCAAAATGACAATAATGCTAACAGGAGTCGGTAGAGTGGAGAGCACAATCAGAAGATACGCTATCACAACACCCGGTACTTCAACATACAGAGCTAGCAATCCAGGAGTAAGCTGACCCAACAGGTTTACTATGTTTCCTGTTACCAGGAATAGGGTGAATTTGGCCATCCCTTTGTTGTACTCAGCTCCTTCCGTGATGATGTTGCGTTTGATGTAGCAGAGAGTGATGACGGGGATGGTGATACTGATGGTAAGAGGGATAATCCCACCTGCTACAACCCATATGGCAAGGGTGGGAATTCGACTCGTTGGAGGAATGATGTCGTTATGTGGAAAACACATCACATTGTCCACATATTGTGCAGCATACACAGGGTAGGGCAGTGTTATGTAGATAATGATAACAAAGGTGACCATCCACACTCCTAAGACACCTGTAACGTAGTGAATGGGTCTGAATGATGTGACACCTCTCTTGATGGTAACGAAAACCACAATGGAGAAAGCTGTTAGACTCCACATTCTTCCAACAGATCCTAATCCGTATCCCCAAATTAGAAACTGGCAAAAAGACAAAGGTGGGGAGGGAAGGTCATCTGATAAGGCAAGCACAAGGGCCATAACATGTATACTGCTGTTGTGAATGATGAAGATGATACAGGCTGCAAGCTGGTTCACCAGAAACACTGTCAGTGGCTTGTGTAAACTGGAATTACAACACAGGGAGCCGATCAGTAGGACAATCAGAGCCAATCCCAGGAGTTGGATCAAGATGATAGCGATGTAAAATGCCGCAAAACCTTGTTCACTGAGTACAGTGCTCTCCTGTACAGTTACACAAGTATTGTTGGTACTAACTCCAGTGCAGTTCTCCATGTCTTGTTAACTATAGCTATTATAATAATAGTGTTAAAAGTGGATTTACTTCAATCACAGCATGTTAATATAATACTGTGTATGTATTATATATAATATTATATAATATTATAATAATGACATGCTTACATAGGGGGTACTTCCAGCTATGCATTCGTACAAACTACTTCCAAAACATACTGTACAACATTACAGTTGGACCATCATTTTTCTGACCACGTTTGTTCCTCATAAAATGCGTTGGATAAACCAGGTGTTGGATGAATCAAGGTAAATTGTACACAGAGTAGTGATGGTGATTCACAGCATAGGGGCAGATAAAGGAAATTTTCGGATAAACCCATGTCGGATAAATCAGGTGTGACTGTATAAAATACTGCAATAATCTAATGTTCACTTTCAATGTTATTATGCCATACAAGTTCACACTGAAAGACTTTTAATCAAATGAAATTTAAAAATGGGCAACTTTTGACCATTGATGGTGCTCACTACCCATATACTGGGCTGGGGTGGGAGCATTGATGGTGCTCACTACCAGTACACTGGGGTGGGAGCATTGATGGTGCTCACTACCAGTACACTGGGCTGGGAGCATTGATGGCGCTCGCTATACCAGTACACTGGGCTGGGGGCATTGATGGTGCTCGCTATACTGGGGTAGGAGCATTGATGCATGGTGCTCACTACCAGTACACTGGTCTAGGAGCATTGATGGTATTCACTACCAGTACACTGGGGTGGAAGCATTGATGGTGCTCTCTATACTGGGGTAGGAGCATTGATGGTGCTCGCTATACTGGGGTAGGAGCATTGATGCATGGTGCTCGCTACCAGTACACTGGGGTGGGAGCATTGATGCATGGTGCTCACTATCAGTACACTGGGCTGGGAGTGGTGCACACTGTAGCGATTACCAGTGCTCCAAGGGATGACAGAGATCTAGAGGTGTTTTCAAAATTTCATATTATAGGAAAATGGTCAAACGCTGTGGGATCAATCAAAGTTTCTGACTAACTGTTACTTTCAGTGATTCAGTAGACCCTAATTAGTAAGTTCAATTTTTCGTACAAACACACAAACTAGTAGGAAGGGCATTTTCAATTCACATGAATAGATAACTCAGAAAGAACACTTTTTGAGTGGATACCTCCATAGTATTATACAGTATAAAATAGTCACATGTAATTTCCTAAATTCTGTTGGCGAGTATACGTAGTGTGGGATGTAGGAATGTGCACGCTGCACCCAGTCCACTCCACCTCTGTCTACATATTATAGCTCTAGCTATATGCTCGCAACCTAGCAATATGTCTGTCTATATAGTCCCATGCATGGGTCTATAGGGCTGTGCTACGCGAGACTACAGTGAATACTAAAAAAATGCACTAGGAATTGTAAATACCTGATTTCATGAATTTAAATGTCCACACAAGGAAGAAGCCCATTAGTTGTGATTCTATAAATCCTCCTCGATGCCGTCATTCGTCATTTCATCATAATAAGTCATAATAAAAATGGAGGCAAGAATAGGGTCTGTGCGACGCGAGACTATATTCACTGTTGAAATTTTCATTGTGAAGTCATAGTAAGGAATATTCTTGTGTTACATTTTTGGGGGTGGGTATAATGCTCCTTCAACTGAAATTAATTTTAGAGACAGTGACCACTGTGTTTCACTGCCTATGAATACCCATGTGTGAATTTGTAAATCTCAAAAGCTATAGTGCGGAACGTATAGGAATGTGCAGACTGCACCCAGTCCAACCCACCTCGATCTGTCTATAGCTCTAGCTGTACCCGCCTAACCCTGTGCCCATCTAGCCTCATGCATGCCCGTATAGTCCTAACCCTGTGCCCATCTAGCCTCATGCATGCCCGTATAGTCCTAACCCTGTGCCCATCTAGCCTCATGCATGCCCGTATAGTCCTAACCCTGTGCCCATCTAGCCTCATGCATGCCCGTATAGTCCTAACCCTGTGCCCATCTAGCCTCATGCATGCCCGTATAGTCCTAACCCTGTGCCCATCTAGCCTCATGCATGCCCGTATAGTCCTAACCCTGTGCCCATCTAGCCCATCTAGCCTATAAGAGCTAGTGTTCTTTATAAGAGCTAGTGTTCTTTATAAGAGCTAGTGTTCTTTATAAGAGCTAGTGTTCTTTATAAGAGCTAGTGTTCTTTATAAGAGCTAGTGTTCTTTACAAGAGCTAGTGTTCTTTATAACGTGTTTCCACTGTAGCTAGACTGTAACTGTTTTGCTTGTTATATGGCATCATGTGTAATGCCTGTTGTTACTAATTGATTATACCATGTTCTTCAGTTACTGTATACTCGCTATCAGGCAGTCATCAGAGCCTTAGTAGGAGTGGTACATAGCAGTGCTTTGGTGTTAATAATAACACGTTACTGCAGTTGTCAAGTGACATTGTCGATCCGGGGCCGCTCTATCGCGAAGCATTCCAGACATAATATTGTGTGGTGCAATCTACAGTGGAACCTGTCTATTGCGGTCACCATTGGGGCGAAATTTTTTGGCTGTTTTAGACAGGTGGCTGCTTTAATGAGGTAGAATACCACACATTACTGCTGATTCGGAGAAGAATTAGTGACTGGTATAGACAGGTGGCTGCATTACACAGTGACCACAATAGACAGGTTAATTCCACTGTATTAACATACCTTTGTGTGACGTAATTATAATTATTGTAGCTTCATCTTTACTCCTATATAATCAAACATGATGTCATTACATATTAATAACTATTGTAAGAGTATTCAAGCACCTGTATGTTTGCTAATATGCAGTGTTGTGTAATCCAGTGTTGCTATATAGCCAGTATATATGGTAGTTAATTAATAGGAAATATCCAGTGACCAGTGTATCGCTATCGCAACGCCGCTACCGAGTAATTGTACATTGGGGCTGACATAAATTTAGCTGATTTCAGTGTTCTTTGTAGGGAGGTTATCCTCATTGGGAGGCTCAAAATGTATGGTAGGAATTATACTGGGACCATAAGTTGTGTCCTTTGTAGAGAGGCTAACTATATATACTGTGTTTTTTGGGAGAGTCCACTATCAGAGGCTCCACAGTCAACGTTGCATGCATGTAAAGCAATTATTGTCAACCATGAAATGCATGCATGCAGATATATGTGATTTCACTCTTACTGTAGAATAGTAATAATTTGTTATAATAATATTAATAGTGTGTTGACTTCTATATTACATATATACATATTATATATACTGAATTGTTTTCCGGTAGGCACCCTCAGCCAAAAGTGTCTTTAAGGGGATCCGAACAAACAAGTAGGAATATGAGACATTCAGATTAATTTTATTATTAATTGGAATGACATTATGGTATATATACTTAATGCATTCACATTAACATTAATGTATGCATATGATGCAATTTATTTGAATTACAAATCATCACATTCTTTGGAGTTACCCATCTCTTCATCTGCTAGGGTAAGCTCTTTATTACTTTTGAATTTAGGTGCTTCGGGGTCAACCTTTACAAAAGAAGTTACAGTAACTGTTGCTTTGTGCATATGATGAGCTTGTGAGTGAGTTGTTGCTGTGTCATCATCCATTTCATTTTTGAACACACTGTAGATCTTGTGAAGGATCACAAACAGAAGGAGAGCGAAGGCTGTGATCAAGATGGCCGTCACCTGAGCCGTTATGATGTAAACTTCTGGTAGTCCAGTTGTACCGTGGTAGAATGCTATGAAGGCAATCCACACAATGACTGATGTGATGACGACAAAGTGAATGAAACGTGCTTCGTTGTATTCCTTTGGAACCTTTCTTGTGCGAATGGTGAAGTATACACATCCAATAAGAAGAAGAAGGTTGTAGACAAGAATGACCGATAAACCAATGCGAGGCTCAGCTCCACACCTGATCTCTACTGATTCCCAGCGTACAAGAATGTTGGTTTTGACCGTGGGTTGCTCCACTGCTAACCAGATGGCCATCATTACTAATGGGATGGTGACTATTAGGGACAATATAAAGAGCTGACTCTTGGCATTGATGAACCTCGGCTTCTCCAAGGACAGTCCAAGGGTCGTTCTATTCACAACACGATGAATACGACTTATTTTGACAAGAAGTGCACCGAAGCAGATGGAAAAACAGACACTGATGCCAACTCTCCTGAGTGCACATGTGGTTGCTGTCGGTCTGCCAAGATACACGATTGGGAGACAGAAGCTTATGAGAATCCCACCCATAATCACAGCACTCATCACTCTGTTACCAGCTATGATTGCTTGCTTCTTGTGAAATGCAATGTAGAACACACCAGCTAACACTGTTCCACACACTCCAATCATTGAGAGAATGAGAATGACTGTAGCCCAAGGATGATCCCATTTTAGGTAGCTCTTCTCAATTTCCTGACAATCGGACTTTTCGTCAGATGGTTTGTGTGTTTCTGGGCATTCCACACAAGTAATTGCATCACTGACTTGACCTGCTCCACAGTCAATACACTGCCAGCAACATGGTTGGCCGGGTACCGTGCTCCTGTACTGCCCCAGCTGACAGGGAAGACTACATAGTGACTGTGGAACACTGTTGGTCTGTGGTGCCCATTCCAAGTCATTCTCAAGGTTCACTTTGAGTGAGTTTTCATGCCAAGTTCCAATTTCCTTATATCGGAAGGATTCACCAAACTTCTGGAGGTTGTATATTGTGTATCCACCTACACGATCCTGGTTGGCATCAAACAGTGGCTCCTCGACTTTCCTGGGATAGTTCAGTGTTGCATTCCTCAGGTATTCACGAAGCAGACGTCCGTTGATGCGACGACCATTGTCCTGTAGCATTCCTGCACACAGCCCAGGTGTACCATTGCAAAGGGTTTGATGCATGTCGTGAAGTGCATTAGCCACTGCGTACACCGCTTCCATTGAGAAGTTCACTTTGCTGTTCTGAGAGTAGCTGCTGTCATTTCCAAAGGTCAACCCTTCAGGGCACGTTGTTGAGTTACAGTTGAAAATACTCTTCCAGTACTCCTCAAACCACGGAGAGCCAGCTGTATTGCTAAGACTCAAACTCTTAAACCACTTGTCGTAGGCTGTGTTAGGTATGAAGGAAGGTTCAACTCCTATCATGCCGTGAGCTTGGTCATACAAGCTTGTCTGAATACTTGTAGCTGTGGAATCAGATGCTATCCAAACCATGTGTTTCAGTCCAGTACTGTTCCTCTTCCATTCCTCCAGGATAGCATCAGCATGCTCATTGTGTCCGAAGAACACAATAACAGATGAGTTTGATACCCAAGGCTGACGAAAGGCATTGACCACTCTTCTGATTTCTTTATCTGATGGATTTTCCTTGATCGCAAACCTCTGCGATATACAGTTTCTGCTGTCATTTCTCATTCTAAATTTTTTGATGAATTCTTTAATTCCATTGGACCCGTAAACATCATCTGAGTAGATGGCAGCTATATATGTCCAGTTGAAGTAGGCCACTATGTCTGCCATGGCCTTGGCCTGAAATGTGTCCGGAGGAATTACACGAAAGAAGTAATCGTATCTTGTTTTGTCGCTGAGTTTGACACCAGTTGCTGCATGGGATATATGGGGAATCTGAAACAGCCGTAGAAGGTTTTGCGTTGGAATGCAGTTCCTCGTATATGCAGGTCCAATCACACTACTGACCGACATGTTGTGTGCAGATCCCACACATGTACCCTCCTGCAGCTGTGAAAACTTGGGTAGAAAAGTTAGAGATTCTTCCAGTGAAGTGACACTGCTGGTACAACTGTCCCGAATGTCGTAGGCTAGCTTGATTCCTGGAAGAAAGGAGGCATTCTTGTTGATCTGCTCAACGGCAAACACCATTCCCAGTGACCTTTGGAACCCCTTCTTGGTGATTGTCTGCCCGCAATTCTCTCTCCCTTGACCTTCAAATTTATGTAATTGGAAAAGACCACCAAGAAGAACAACTGAAGAAAAGTTACTGGTTTGACTGAGGACATCAGCTGGTCCACAAGGCAAAGTTACCTTAGCACTACTGCACCATGCCAGCATGTTCCATACAGCAGGGAATGCAAGAAATAGCTTCAGGGCTTTCATCTAAAGTGAACAAAGAGAATACTACATGTTACCTCTCTATAAACCGATCACCCTCGGAAATGACAAAAAGTGTTCATTTTAGAGACGTTTTTGGATTAGAGAGGCTATATCAGGGCCGCATTCGCCCCCCCTTGGAGATCTTTTGCACCCCCTTGCAGATCTGCTGCCTCCCTAAACTTGTATCTCAGCATATACACAAGGGTTTGTGAAAGGTAGAATTTACTTTAAAATGGATGAAGAACAAGCTTTTATGCTATAATTTTGAAAAATTTTCTCAAGACCACTGTCACCAATCCCTTAACCCCCTTGAATTGTACATAAATAGCATTGTTACCTATTGTATAATACCCCCTCCTCATACATAGCATTGCCCCCTATAATACCCCCCCCCCCCCCCCCCCCCAGTCTCTGTAGACCTATATTGTACTTCCCATATTGCATTGCCCCCCCCCCCCCCCCCCGAAGATTTTAGGAAGCTCAATTTGCCCCCCCTAGCTCCGAATCCTGTATGCAGCCCTGTATATTATATGTACAGCAAATATAGAGAGCAGGAATTGAAAGTATACCCAGTTTAAGTTAGAGAGGTTCCGGAATACAGAAGGTTCGATTTAGAGAGGGCTCACTGTACATAGATTCACACACAGTTTATTAGGTCAAATTAAATCTGATAATTAAAAATAATACACTTCTTGCCCATTTCTATATCTAATAACTCATGCTAACCACTTACAAACCTCAGATCCAAGTTCTAAGTTCCTGCAGCTGGACCAGCTGGTTTTCATATTATTTCAGCGTTTTTTCCTCTTGCAAGTCACTGCATGAATTAAGGCTGTGATATAGCCAGACCCAATACTAAATATATACCCCAAGGCAGCTCTACCTTCTGCATGAACTATAATTATATAATATTATATTATATACCAATTTTCTTTAAATGAGTATATTAATTGCGTACATTATTTATGTATAAAATACTAGGCCTTTTTCAGTACTGTATTCTATAAAAATAGTGCACCCATATAACTTGTAATGCATTACTTTCAGACACACTATATAAAATTTGGACACACAGTTGTACATAATTATACATGGTAATGCTTTTTTATTATTTCCCTAATGTATATACTTAGAAATCACACACTCGGCCAGTATACTCTCAACCTTCAACACTAAGTGTGAAAATGCTTGCAGGAGATATGCTTGGATTCACATTATTTGATGGGAATATGTTCACAACAAGGTGTAAATTGCTTAACGAGCAAACCGAACTTGATCCATGCAAGTTAATCATGTGAACAACCATCCATTTTATACTGGCAACACAAGTGCAATTACATATTAAGCATATTGTATGTACACTACATACACACCCACACACACCCACACACCCACACACACACACACACACACACACACACACACACACACACACATGCACATACACACACACACACACACACACACACACACACACACACACACACACAGTGATATTCAGTACTGTTGTCACTGGTCGTGTTCATTTGAAAATGTAATATGCATATATATGTATTCTTACCCTATAGGGTGACACAAAAATTTGTATTTTTTGTTCTGAATAAAGTAAATTTGATCTTTCTACAGATGCGGTGATTGTTATATAATCACAGGTCTATAGGAAAAGTATACTGCATGGTCAAGAGGGAAACTGTTTGGTGTATGTAGGTAGGGACAGTACACCTATTTAGGGACCTGTTGCATGCATGCATGTGTAAGAACATTACTATTATATTATAATATTATGTGCATTGAATGCATGGTTTAATAGTGTTCTTGACAGTATACATAACTGCGAAGTCACCACCCCGGCCCTCCTAGTAAATTTGTATGCAACTATAACAGTGTATATCTTAGAAGGAATTGACGTAAGTAAATAGAATCCATCAGCTGTGTTGCTGCATGGAATGAGTACATTATAGCTAGCCGGTCTTCCATAAGGCTATGTAGAAAAGGGATTGCATGGAGGAGGCATCAATATAATACTGCTCAACTATAACAATGGAAGGGGTCAAATATGTACGTACATGGAATCCTGGATGTCTAGATATGAAACACATGCTGTGTGTATCCTGCATGGTCATGCATGATACACACACAGCACATACAGCATTTGACCAATTTGTAGTACTATATACTGTGTACTTATGTGCTCTTTAGGGTCACCTACTAAAGGCAGTTATGTATAAGACCATCCTCCAGTTTAAGCCAGCTGATCAATTGGCGTTCTATTACACGGCCCCATATATTTTGTTATCATGGCAGCTTTCTTTACTTTAAATACCCTACCCCCCCCCCCTCCCCTCACATATACTCAGTGCACCCTGCCTCTTTAAGACATCTCCACCTGTGCACATTATAAAGAATTGACAGAAAGTGGATTACATGCATGCATGCAGAGAGGCAGCTCTTGGTCAAAACACCAATACATAAGGCACAAAAGCCATACATCCCACCATATCCTCACTTTTATATAATATGGAATTGCAAACATAATATACTCAAGTCTTATATATGGATGCATGATAGATTGTTTTGTATGGCATGCTAGGATCATCTCACGTACGCCCGAGGGGTTGGGGATGGTGGGTTAAGTGGAACAGTTGTGGCAGGCTAGACTCAGTTTAGTAGTCCATTGATTGATTATATATGTAGTGTGCTTGAGCACACATGCGTGACAAGGAATTTAGTGATCACATAATAGGTAGGCGTTTGCAATGATATATAATAATAATATTATAGAAAATTATAGCACTAGTGATTGTGTGTGACAGTATAATAGTATACATTGAAATAACTGGTATTAATAATATCACACACACACACACACACACACACACACACATAAACGTGTTTCAAGAGGAAAGATATATACATGATCTTCCATCTGTTATGTCTGTTTATGTAGATCTTACGTTCGTCCCATTATGTAGCAGATGCACTAACAGTAGGAAGGGATTCACCTATTTTAGACGCATTTTCTTTGGATGCACACAAGAAACAGAATACATTGCTTATTCTCTCACGAACTGGCTTCAGAAAGGCTATGATGATGATGGGAGTTGGTAAAGGAGTGAACACAACCAGGAGATATGCTAGCACCACACCTGGTACTTCTGCATTCAGAGCTATTAATCCTGGAATAAGCTGACTGAACAGGTTCACTATGTTACCTGTTACTAGGAATAGGGCAAATTTGGCAATTCTTTTATTGTACTCTGCTCCTTCCGTGATGATGTTGCGTTTGATGTAGCAGAGAGTAATGATGGGGATGGTGATGCTGATGGCAATAGGGATAATTCCGCCTGCTATCACCCATATGGCAAGGGTGGGAATTCGACTGGCCCTAGGAATAATGTCGTTATGTGGAAAGCAGACCACGTTATCGACATAATGTGCAGCATACACAGGGTAGGGCAATGCTATGTACAAGGTGACGATAAAGGTGACCATCCAAACTCCCAAGACACCCACCAGGTAGTAGATGGGTGTGAAGAAATTCATACCTCTCTTGACAGTAATGTAAACCACAACAGAGAAAGCTGTTAAACTCCACATTCTCAAAACAGCTCCAAACCCTATTCCCCAAAGCAGAAAATGGCAAAAAGACAGAGGTGGGATAGGAATAGAGCCATGACCCGATAACACAAGCACAAGAGACATTAAAAATATGCAGCAAGAAGGAATGATAAAAATGATACAGGCTGTAAGTTGATTAACTAGAAAAACTACCAGTGGTCTGTGTATATCAGAATTACAGCACAGGGAAGTGATTGATGGGACAATCAGAGCCAATGCTACCAGTTGGATCGAGATGATAGCGATGTAAAATGCTGCAAAACCTGGTTCACTGAGCACAGTGCTCTCCGGTACAGTTACACAAGTATTGTTGGTACTAACGCCAGTGCAGTTCTCCATGTCTTGTTAAATGGTACTAATAGTGGATTTTGCTGCATGCGATCACATCATGTTAATATAAACATAAATATGTTAATATAAACATAAATATGTTAATATAAACTGCATATGCATGATTATTATGTATATATATATCTATTAATAATATTAATGGACAATATAATATATATATAATTATATATATATACATATATACATATATATATATATACATATATATATATATACATATATATATATATATATATATATATATATATATATATATATATATATATATATTATACATATGTATATAGGGTATATATTTCCGGCCTGCATGTACCATGGATACATACAATGTACTACAATACTTCAAGGACAGTATGAATGGTTAATTCCCTTTCAATTGATTAACAAGATGATTTCATACAAGCTCATCGATTGTTCAGTCACAAATACAAACAATGCATATTAGGAATTGGAGAATCCCAAATCCCACAGCTATAGTGTGGGATATAGGAATTGCACACTGTACCCAGTCCAAACCACCTCTATGCCCGTCTACCTCCATATCTGTTTGCCTATATATGGTATATAGGGTTATAGATGGGTATATGGGTCTAGGTATATATATACATGGGGCTATAGCTATAGACAGGCACAAAGACAGACAGACGTGGGTTGGATGGGAGCAGTGTGAATATGTTATGTTCCTGCATCCCACACTTCCTATATAGCAGCACTGGAATCAGGTTCTCGCACACACATACTGTGCCACGTCCAACCCACGTACCCATGCTATCATAGTCAGTGATACTCTCCACAAGTGACTCCCATCTGCAACACCATAATTCAAGTATACGCAAATGCACATTAAGGAACTTACAAGCAACCACACACTGCATGTCTGTGTCACAACATACCAAAATTGTATGCTACAAATATGTTTCATAATAACAATATATTGTCAACCAAATCAACCAAGCCTTATAAAAGCATACATGCAGACAAGTAATTTCACTCTTAAAATTGCGATATAATTCATCAGAACATAATACCACTATTATAGTGTTCATTGTCCTGTTTCTTCCAGCAGGCACCCTCAGCCAAATTACTGTTTCTATGGAATCCAAACAAAAAATAGAAGACTAGGGGACAAGCATGAAATTTAACTATTAATTGCTAGGAATATAGTATAATGCATGGTTCAAATTAACATTAATACACATTATTTGAATCACAAATCATCACATTCCTTGGAGATACCTGTCCCTTCGTCTGCAATGGTAAGCTCTTTATCATTTTTGAATTTGTCTGCTTCGGGGTCATTCTTTGCAAAAGACGTTACAGTACTTGTTTTGCGCACATGAAGAGCTCGTGAGGGAGTGGTTGCTGTATAGGCTGACTCCTCATCCACTTCCTTCTTGAACACACTGTAGATCTTGTGAAGGATCAGAAACAGGAGGAGAATGGAGGCTGTGATCAAGATGGCCGTCACTTGAGCCGTTATGATGTAAATTTCAGGTAGTCCAGTTGTACTGTAGTAGAATGCAATGAAGGCAATCCACACAATGCCTGATGTGATGACGGCAAAGTGAATGAAACGTGCTTCGTTGTATTCCTTTGGAACCTTTCTTGTGCGAATGGTGAAGTATACACATCCGATAAGAAGAAGAAGGTTGTAGACAAGAATGATGGATAAGCCAATGCGAGGGTCAGCTCCACACCTGATCTCCACTGATTCCCAGCGTACAAGAATGTTGGTTTTGACCGTGGGTTGCTCCACTGCTAACCAGATAGCCACAATTACTAATGGGATGGAAACTATTAAGGCCACCATGAAGAGCTGACTCTTAGCATTGATGAACCTCGGCTTTTGCAAGGACTGTCCAAGTGACACTCTGTTCACAACACGATAAATGCGACTTATTTTGACGAGAAGTGCACCGAAGCAGATGGAAAAACAGACACTGATGCCAACTCTCCTCAGTGCACATGTGGTTGCTGTCGGTCTGCCAAGATACACGATTGGGAGACAGAAGCTTATGAGAATTCCACCCATAATCACGGCACTCATCACTCTGTTACCAGCTATGATTGCTTGCTTCTTGTGAAATGCAATGTAGAACAGACCAGATAACACTGTTCCACACACTCCAATCATTGAGAGGACGAGTATGACTATAGCCCAAGGATGATCCCATTTTAGGTAGCTCTTCTCAATTTCCTGACAATTGGACTTTTTGTCAGATGGTTTATGAGCATGTGGGCATACCACACATGCAATTGCATCACTGACTTGACCTGCTCCACAGTCAATACACTGCCAGCAACACGGTTGGCCAGGTACCGTGCTCCTGTACTGCCCCAGCTGACAGGGAAGACTACATAGTGACTGTGGAACACTGTTGGTCTGTGGTCCCCACTCCAAGTCTTTCTCAAGGTTCACTTCGAGTGAGTTTTCCTTCCAAGTGCCAATTTCTTCATATCGGAAGGAATCACCAAACCTCTGGAGTTTGTATATTGTGTATCCACCTACACGATCCTGGTTGGCATCAAAGAGTGGCTCCTCGGCTCCCCTAGGATAGTTCAGTGTTGCATTCCTCAGGTATTCACGAAGTAGACGTCCGTTGATGCGACGACTGCTATCCTGTAGCATTCCTCCACACAGTCCAGGTGTACCATTGCAAAGGGTTTGATGCATGTCGTGAAGTGCATTAGCCACTGCGTACACCGCTTCCATTGAGAAGTTCACTTTGCTGTTCTGAGAGTAGCTGCTGTCATTTCCAAAGGTCAGCCCTTCAGGGCACGTTGTAGAGTTACAGTGGAAAATAGTCTCCCAGTACTCCTCAAACCACGGAGACCCAGCTGTATTGCTGAGACTCAAACTCTTAAACCACTTGTCGTAGGCTGTGTTAGCTGTGAAGGAAGGTTCAACTCCTATCATTCCGTGAGCTTGGATATACAAGCTTGCCTGAATACTTGTAGCTGCGGAATCAGATGCTATCCAAACCATGTGTTTCAGTCCAGTACTGTTTCTCTTCCATTCCTCCAGGATAGCATCAGCATGCTCGTTCTGTCCGAAGAACACAATAACAGACGAGTTTGATACCCATGGCTGACGAAAGGCATTGACCACTCCTATGATTTCCTCTGATGATGGATTGCTGCTTATTGCAAACCTCTGTGATATGCAATTGTTACTGTTGTTTTGGCTTGTGAAATAATTAATAAATTCTTGAATTCCATTGAATCCATAAATGTCATCCGAGTAGACGGCAGCTACATATGTCCAGTTGAAGTAGGCCACTATGTTTGCCATGGCCTTGGCCTGAAATGTGTCCGGAGGAATTGCACGAAAGAAGTAATCGTATCTACTTTTGTCGCTGAGTTCGACAGCAGTTGCTGCGTAGGTTATCTGTGGAATTTGAAACAGTCTCAACAGATTTTGTGTTGGAATACAGTTCTCTCCATCTGAGGGTCCAATCACACTACTGACTGACATCGTGTGTGCAGATCCCACACATGTACCCTCCTGCAGCTGTGAGAACTCGGGTAAGAAAGTTAGAGATTCCTCCAGTGAAGTGACGCTGCTGGTGCAGCTGTCCCGAATGTCATAAGCTAGCTTGATTCCAGGAAGAAAGGATGCATTTTTGTTGATCTGCTCAATGGCAAACACCATTCCCAGTGACCTTTGGAACCCCTTCTTGGTGATTGTCTTCCCGCAATTCTCTCTTCCTTGTCCTTCAAATTTATGTAAAGGGAACAGGCCACCAAGAAGAACAACTGAAGATAAGTTACCAGTCTGGCTACGGACATCAGCCGGTCCATAGTACGAAGTCACCTTGGCACTACTTGGCCACGTCAGCATGCTCCATACAGCAAGAAATACAAGAACTAGCTGCAGTGCTTTCATCTATATAGTAAAGTCAAAGAAGATAATATTGCACACACAGTTGGGAAAATTAACCTGAATAAATGTTTAAAAATTCTCTTTAATCCTAGCTAACCCACGTTTATGTTGTATTTAACAGCTTATAATGTTAACCACTTACGAACCTGATCAAAATGAAGTTGAAGGTTTCCAGTTTTCCTGTTTACTTTTAACTTTAGTTATTTCTCTTCCGAAGTCGCTAAACGGCTGTCATGGCCATATGCCTAACACTAGATATATACCCCAACTCTATGGTATACTGTTTACAAAACTTATACTAGGCCTCTCTTCAGCTAGTAAACTAAAAATGTACACCATAAATATAGAGCAGCCACAACTTGTAATGCATTACTTTCAGACACAATACAAAATGTTTCAGATGTTATACACATTGTTGACCTATAGGGTTACATATAGGGTTACATACATAGCAATGCTACTCAACGACTATAATATTATATATAAAAAGTGATGGCTACAAGATGACATTGTACAGAGTGAAATTCCTAACCATCAACACATGTGAAAATGCCAGTAATGGGTCATGCATGGATCAACAACCTTTGCTGTCAACATGTTCGCACCGAGACGAAATCACAGGAAGTAATACTTTTGAAACTGAAGAACAAAACTGCCTTGTGCATGTACCAGCTTATTCATAGTTGTGACAGTACAGAGTGAGATAAATTGATTGAACGATCATGAGTGATGCGAATTTCTTACCGCATACACTTTAAAACAATTCTTTGTGGGGTTTTAGATTCCCAATCTACACTCGTGAACATTTAAATCAGGCTCTTGTGCAAAGGCAAAACATGGCCACACCATTACCCACCGTCCGTACTGATACAAACAAGCACATATGCATGCTCATGTGCAATACACATGATTAACTTGGTACACATACACGCACGCAAACTAGCATGTACACACCACACGTGTATATGTGACAAGTAAGTGTGCATACACAAACATAATGTATAGCGGGCATAAAACAAAAGGTAAGTGTCTACCAACGAGAACTGCTAAATAATAAATATTCCTGTCAGGCTTTCACATTTCACTTTCCATTTAAACAGCCACAAAACAAACAACTTTCAGTGCCATCATAAAGCGAAAATTAATAGTCACGCGCTGCCAATTCCGGCCCTTTCGCGGACAAGAAGATCTGGCCCCAGCGAGACAGAACGTATAAGGGTATTCCCCGCCCTGTACGAAAATGGCTACTCTGTGTCGCTAAGTTGATCTGAGAGTGAATCTGCAATCCTAAATGGCGGAAAAAGTGGATTTAGAGGATATTGATGTGATTTCTGACGTTGGTGGGGAAGCCCTAAATACCGTTGAATCAGTATTAGGAGAGAATGATGTCGAAGATCTCAATGAATGTGCAACGAAGTCGAAAAGGAAGACTATTACGCCTGGAATCGTGTATCTAAGCAGAATCCCGCCTTTTATGAAGCCAGTTAAAATCAGGCAGCTGCTTTCTGAGTATGGTGAGGTAGGCAGGGTCTTCTTGCAACCAGAAGGTGAGATGTGCATTATAATATTGGTCTGCTGTGTGCAGAAAGTAGAGCGCTTCCGTGGGCCTCTCTTGGTCGAGCAACACTTACGTACGTATATTCTAGGGAAAGTACAATTCTGCGCATATGACACTCTGACAAATTTATAATATGATAAATATCTAATCAAACTATTATGACAATTTGTAATTTTATTTTAATAATTTATTTATGGTTTAAAGTATACAATTCTGAGCATATACTATGATAAATTTGTTTTTCAGGTAATGAAATATTCCTTATGTTTTCCAAGCCACATTCCATGAGCCTCGAAATAGATTACAGAGTTAATTGATATGTCCAGAATTTCTTAGTAAAGCCAAGCACAGTGACCTTTCCTGTGAAGATGGTCGGATTATGGAGGTGTTGGATTACAGTGGGTTCGGTTTACAGTGGAACGCTCTAATCCAGACTCCTGATTGAAGTGTGATACCCCTCCAATATGGACACAAGCCACCGGAACCAAAATTTAATGATTCTCTATACTTTGCCACAGTACATCTTCACCCCCTGAAATAAGGACACCTCGATAATCAGGACAGTCCCTTCTGGTCCCAAGGTGTTCAGAATAGAGGAGGTCCACTGTCCTTGTGGTGAAAACGTACTAACCACAATAGTCTGACATGAAACGTCACCGTTTTAGCTAACGCACGATAAGGCTCTTTCTGGGAATTCCACCCTTCATCAGTAGCACTGGACATGTACATGTGTTTGTATATACATACATATGTACGTATGCTAAACACAAACAGGTTTGTAGCCTGTGGTTAGTCACTATGGTAACCTTCCAGCTACATGGGTAGCTTTGAAGCAACTTGCACTTTCATGTGTCTGATTGAAGAGGGTTTTTTGTTCATTTCCAGATTCAGTGGTTAGACTGAGGAGAAAGAAGTTTGGAGGGAACAAGAAAAGGAACTACACCGAAGGATGGGTGGAGTTTGCTGATAAGAGGGTAGCCAAGGGAGTGGCTTTGACCTTGAATAATTCTACTATCGGTGTGTGTGTGTGTGTGTGTGTGTGTGTGTGTGTGTGTGTGTGTGTGTGTGCGTTTGCGTGCGTGCATATGTGTGTGTGTGTGTGTGTGTGTGTGTGTGTGTGTGTTGTGTGTGTGTGTGTGTGTTTGCGTTTGTGTGCGTGCATATGTATGTGTGTGTGTGTGTGTGTGTGTGTGTGTGTGTGTGTATATGTGTGTGTGTGTGTGTGTGTGTGTGTGTGTGTGTGTGTGTGTGTGTGTGTGTGTGTGTGTGTGTGTGTGTGTGTGCAAAAAGTGCTCATGTGGTGTGGAAGTTACAAGTGTCCAATGTATAAGATTATATACATAGAAAGGGACAAATTCCAATACTGCACACAAACACACACACATACACACACACACACACACAC
>CAUJGJ010000242.1:3129476-3131976 GCA_963170055.1 Halisarca cf. caerulea | reverse complement strand
ATGTTCTCCTTGCGGGAAATTCGTACGTACAAGATGCGTCTGTGCAAGTCGTTCCCTCTAGAAAGTGAAAATGTCCCACTTAGTGCTCTTTGGGAAGTGATGTAATGATATAAGATGCTGTATACATAAACATATTTTAAATGGTCGACAATCAGCACTACACATACAGTTTAAGTGGTAGTTTTTATTGAAGAACTGAAGAGTGACACATTTTGCAAAACAAAGTATAAAAAATTCATTTTTTGAGACGTCATTGACTGAAGTACGTAACACTGAAATGAGTGTCTGTCTACTTGCATGTGTGAACTGCATGTATGCATGAGGATAGCATGTGAACCATTTACAGTGGAAACTCGTTACAAAGAAATCTCTTGCAGTGAATTTCTGCATTATATAGCGAACAAATCCATGTGCCCCAGTTACACTGTTTCACAATGAAGGTTTATAACTGGTTTTACTGTTCCACTATGAATTGGTTAAACGGTTAGTGAAATGGGGAAGCAGTTTTAATGTCCCAGGGGTATTAGTACTTTATAGTAGAATTCCAGTATTCAGTCAAACTCTGTTAGTGAGTACCTGGGTTAGTGAGTACTCCTAGATAGTAAGTACCTGGGTTAGTGAGTACTCCTGGATAGTAAATACTCATTGCTCTGCCCCTACCTCATGCAATACCATTGAAAGTGCCTTGGATAGTGAGCACTTGTTTTTCCTTCACTCGCTACATGTATATCCATGCATGTTCTACTGTATTTCTATCCCAAGCCCTGCTCAGTGTGTTAATCTTCTATTTCAACTTCTTCCCAGTCTAGTGGTTGGGAGCCTTCAGTGAAGAGAGTGTATAAGCAGAGGGTGGTGAAGGATGGAGAGGAATCGCAGGCTGCGCAGACATCAGGAGTTGTTAGTACTGATTTATTGAAGAAGGTACGTACTTTGATGTGTTTGTGTGTGTGCACTGTGTTTTTGTGTTTGTGTATGTGTGTGTGTGTGTGTGTGTGTGTGTGTGTGTACGTGTGTGTGTGCATGTGTGTTCTATGTAGTTGCTTGTGTGATTGTATTGTCCTGAGTGTATTCAATCTATATAGCTATATATAGCTACAGACTGAGACGTAGTGCTTGCATTTCAATGTGTGTAAATGTTGTCATATATACACACATATGCCCATAGCAGAAACTTTTCATTAAGTTTTTTTGCAATTCTCTCAAGTTTTCCTGTACTGATCCACAGCCATTTAATTGGTTGTCAACTGCAACAAAATGGCCGATCCTCAGAAGCCACCCAACAGCTAGGGTCTGACACACACTTTCTCCTGTAAAGCAGACCCTGGAGTGGTTGGGTTTCTTAAGTGGGCTGTCATTTTAATTAATGGTTGGTGATCAAACAAAATGGCAGCCCTCGATACAGGACAAACTTTTGAGGGAAGGATAAACTGTGTATATTTGATTGAGTAGTGAAAATTGCAAACTGCAACCTTGGGATTGCCAAAGTTCTCTGCTATATGGTGCACTGCATGGCTGTTTGACTGCTGTTATAATTGTTTATCTCTCATTCCTAATTTTCCATCCCGCGCATGTGGCACGATTAGATCTTCACTGGGTCAAGATCAGATGATGTGTTATGACAAACTTTGTCTCTTTCCTGTCTCTGTTTCATGGAAAATTTTGTCACAATCCAATTTCATTTTTTTAATTGAAGTGTCTCACTCGAAATTGATTAATTATTCCTGTCTGAATGCAGACTATTAATTTTAGTGGTTGCAGGTGGTATATAACTGCATGTGTATATACATGACCAGTTTATATAGTTCAAATTGCAGCCAATGTACAGTGTACAGTTCTATCATTGGTGTAGGAGTGACCTGTACTTTAATTGGAGGGGCTTACTCAATTTTATGTGTAGTTTATGTGCAGTATAATAACTTGTCAATGACTAATGCAGTGGAATCAGGTTTATCTGACGACATCTGTTCCCCATCTTATGTCGGATAAACCAGGTATTGGATAAACCAGGTGTTGGATAAACAAGGTGAGGTAGAATTGCGTACAGTTTAGTGACGGAGATTCACAAACCAGTACTGGACAAATTAGGTTTTCGGATAAACCTGTGTCGGATAGTACGTAAATCAGTTGTGGTTGTTATGATCAGGCAAACATTGACTACAATAAAAAAATATTATAGCTGGGGGTGTGTGTGAAGGGGGGTGGGGGGCTCTAGCCCCATTTTCCTACACCTATCATCGTTACTACTACCCCACGCATACCCTACAATACAGCAACACCTGTCTATAAAAACACTCTGAGGCCAAGTGCTATGCTGCGTGATGTTTGAAGACGCTGAGTAGCTGCATATTGACAGGAGGTCCTTAAGCTTATACACAGATCTAGAGGTCCATTTATTAGTACAATTGCATGAAGTGTCGCCGGAGCACCCTACAACTAATGTACTCTGTAAACAGGTGTTCATGTGTGCAGGGCGTCTAAGATTTATAAAGGATTTAATTCT
>CAUJGJ010000242.1:3104476-3124476 GCA_963170055.1 Halisarca cf. caerulea | reverse complement strand
AAGACTGTTGTCTTGATCCGACTTGTACAGCTAGGTGTAAAGCAAGCAGCCAGCCAACAGTGCACAGCGAGCAAGTAACACAGCTGTCATTATAAGCTGGGTTAACTTTTTTCTGATAAGGGTATAATTCAATAATTTAAAATCGCGTAAATTATATAGATATATTGCTAGGTGTATTTCAATTTTATTGCATGCTATACTGAATCTTACCATAGACACTACACTACGGTTACGTATATAGAATCTGAGTGCGGTATGTGATCTTGCCACTCAAGTAGTGCATGTCAGCCATCGAACGACGTCATTGCGAGTCAGTCCGTCACGTTCCCGCCATTTTTATTTCTTCTGTCGGCATGGTAATTCATTGAGACTGAAGGAGGGTTGTTTTCATTGCTATTTTAAATCAAAGTCTTGCTCCAATAATGTTAAAGGACGAATGCGTTCAAAAATGGTACTTCAACGATGCGGTGGTAACGAATTGGGAGGCTCTAGCAGAACACGTTTTCGAGTTTCTCTGTAAAGAATGGCTCGCTGTGTACTACCAGACCAAGTTCCCTACATCGTGCGGTGTCCAGATTACCGTGTTTACCAAGTATACATCGGCGAAGACGCCCTTGGCGAAGAATGTCTAGCCAAAGTATGTATTACAAGCGAGTCCTTAAAATTGTGTTAAGTCCTTAAGGTAAAGTGCCCTTATCCTGATCACTCCCTATTGCCGATCAGCGCTTTTCCTGAGCTCAGGAACTAAAGTTGGAGACATTTTAGCCTGTCATTTCTCAGCCCGACCACAGGACGTTACAGCTACGGAATAATGAAGCCTAAATCTTTCTGTGTCTGCTAGGAGATGCGGTGATCAGGATTAGGGAGTGATCAGGATTAGGGCACTCTACCTTATATAATCGTATAATACCTTATGAACTGTTGGTTACTGCGTGGTCGTTGCTGTCAAATGATAGGTATTGCAACCACAAAGTCTTTCATAGTAGACCACTTGCTGGGACACATGTATTTTTCGCTATATTCTGCAGAAATTCACTGTAAGAGTGTTCTTTATAACGAGTTTCCACTGTGTACTAATGTTTGATGCATGGAGTGTGTGCTTGTCCATGCTCTGTCTGGCCGTGACATTATCTCACTTCTATTTCGTGCAGATATGCGGGGTTCTAGGAATAGTGGAGACGGACTACTTCAGCCTGTGTTACAAGACCAAGGACGGGAGAGTGTGGATCAACAGGAGAGTGAGACTGAAGCGGCAAGTGAAGGGTCAGAAACCACCTTACCTCCTCGACTTCAGAGTCAAGTACTATGTTTCTCCAGACAGCATCATTCAGATGACAACAAGGTAGATATATTATACAGTACATATATTATATGCATATGCTCATACAACATACTGGAGATTGTAGACATGTGAAAAAGTACTATACGTATGTACAATACACAAACTCTATGTGACCCCTACCCCACCCACACAGGGAGATGTTTTACAAACAGTTGAAGCTGGACATGGAGGAAGGGGAGCTCTCTGTTCCCCTATCCAAGGCAGGATGGATTGGAGCATTGTTATCTCAAGTTGAGATGGGGGACTGCCCCCACTCTCTCACACCGAGGCTCATCTACCCACAGTACTTTCCAGTCTGGGAGAAGGGAGTGCCGAGGAGGATAGCTCTTGAGCACCAGAAGCTCAGAGGCAAGGCAGCTGTGTGCATAGCAGTGCAGTGTTCATTTCAATGCCCTTTCTCATTTTAGCCACATGTACATTGTGAATGTAGAGTATGCATGTGTTATACGTACGTATGTACATATGTGTACATAAGATAAGTATGACTATATTCATGTACATACATATGTACGTATTCCTGTACATGTGACTCGTATACACATGTTTTCATGTACGTGCGTTTGTTCTTATGTACTTACGTATGTAGTCATAAGCGCACAAAACAGTCTGTTATGGAGAGGTTTTCACTGTCCAGAGAGTTTGTTATGAGTGGTTCCACTGTCCTGGGAATACATACACACGTTCATGTGTGTGTGTACATACGTATATTGTAGTGTGTGCATGTCCTGTGAGGACTCATATCTACTGTGTCATGTACATAGGAATGGATAAGGAGGATGCAGAGAAGCTTTTCGTCAATGAGGCAGCCAAACTGGAAAAGTACGGAGCTCGATCATTCCCAGTGAAGGATTCAGACGACAACGACGTCACTTTCTACATAGGAGGGAGATGTGTGCGGATAGAGTACCCGTCTCAGGACAGAATACAGCAGAAGTACGTAATTCACTACATACTCACTCATTATGCGTACATTCACTACTCAGCTCCACGTTCACTCGTATATCATGATGTATACATTATGTACATACAGTACATACGTATATGTATGTAAGAATATTATTATGTACAGTATATTATGCAGATCAGCATATATTTCAATGGCTTCTGCTTGACCCGTATATGAGTTCCTGCATGGCTACACACACAGCCAGGCTGACTCTTTCTAAGCGTAGATCTTTGTGGTCTACGTACATCAGTTACCACGCTCCATCCACCCACACCGTGATTGTTTTAGTTAGAATCCTGCAAGCTTGGTGTTGAGTATTTGCCTGTTATTATGTAGAGCAAGGTGTGCCAATAATATGTACTATGTATGCTATGTACAATATGAATGTACGTACGTATAATGATTACGTGTGTTTTGTATGGTCATCTTTATTATGCGTGTGCATTAATTTGTAACATATGTATGTACGTATGTACGTATGTACGTATGTATGTATGTACGTATTTTCACAAACATTCTTGTGTGTTGTTAAGGATTGGCTACCAATACCTGATGGAAGCAAGCTACGACGACAACAGATTCAAGATCAAGTACCGCATGTACACCTTACGGGAACCCACAGACTACGAGGTGGTCTTCAAGACCACTCGTTCCAAGGCTGCTCACTTGATCTTCAGAACACTTACGGAGGACCACACCTACTTCACACAGGCTACTGTATGTGATCGTGTTCTCAATCATTTTGAATGCGAGACATTTTACAAAGTTCTGAAAGCATCTGTGCTGAATCGACCATTGGAGAAGAAATATCATTTTGATGTTGTCAGGTACGTATGTGTATGTATACATGTATGTACTGTATGTGTGCATGTGGTACATGTACATATACATATATGATATTAAACACACACATACACACACACACACGCACACACACATACACACACACATACACACACACACACACACACACACACACACACACACACACACACACACATGCACACACGTGTGTGTTTTTGAGCATGAAGACCAGTCATTCACTACGTACATTTGTATCTTATTTTCTACCCCTCCCTCCCCCTCCTCCTGCATGTAGAACTCTAAGTGAGTCATTCCAGTACCACTGGAGGAAGCTGCACCAGATGTCTGGTGAGCTGAGGGAAGTTGTGAGTGTTGATGGAAAAGAGGAAGAACCTGAACCAAGTACTTCTTTCGATGGGGATCACAGTGAGAGTGGGAGGAGTCAGACTATTGGGGAAGACCCTGTTAATCACATTGAAAGAACTGTAAGCCCAACCCCACCTACCATAGAGGAACTGGAACAATCACTAAGCAGACCAAGGTACTGTCTACTGCACACACACATACAATGTCATAGTGAACACAGGGACATTGTTATGTTGGCTTACATATTTGTACATGCACAAATGTGTGTACATGTACAGGACTTTGTCAACTACATACAAATCTGATCAAGAGCAATGCAATATGATGGCTAGTTCCTCATTGCTCTTGATCACTTTTGTATGCATCTGACGAAGGTCTGCGTGGCCAGAACATCCAATTTTTGTTGCGAAGATTTTTAGGGGCTGCCATCCTGTTTGAGGAGGTTTCAGCTTTAGTTTCCGAGGTGTCCTTTACTAGAGGTTTCACTGCGTACTGTACGTACATCCATGTGCACCTGTAATTTCTTGTGTACATTATTTAATATGCTAATGTACATATTTGTATAGGAGACGTTTGTCAAGATGGAGGGGCCGCATACTGCACAGAGGATCAGCAGACCCCTCTGCACATCCTGTACACAGTCAACCTTCTGACGAACAGAACGCTGGCCTCTCGCCTTCCACACAGTCTGTGCTTTCCAGGCCTGCTCTTTCTCTCTCGGATGACGCTTCTAATCCTTTAACTATTGAGAACACATTGCTAGCAACAGATGATAGTACTGACAAGGTAATCCAGTCTGTTTCGTGTCACGATGGCCTGAAAGTGGAGGACAACCCAACACCACTGTGGATGAGTTTCTCGCCTTCCGTTGAACTCTTTGTCACAGAAATTCTCAAGGACTCGTCCGATAATCATCCATGCACACCTACACAGACATCAAGCGGTAGTGACTCATCTGTTGGTGCTTGTGTGAGCCTTGCTAAGGATACCAAGCTGGGCACAACTCACAAGGCAAAGGTGGACTTGCATGTCAGCAACAAGGAGGTGAAGAACCCAACATCATTGGAAGCCACGTCTGACGGACAAAATTGTGGCATTCAAGAAAGTACTGAAGATTCACAGCCACTTGTTCAAAAGGAACACACTTCAGCAAAGAAGAAGAAAAGGGGGAAGAAAAATAAATCCAAGAAGAAGCAGGTCCTTGTAGCAGGCCTGACAGAAGCATCTCTTGAGATTGTGAAACCAGTAATTGAGAGGATCAACGATAACTTCACGTGCAAGGTATGCATGGACCGGTTTGTGAACACCACCTTCTGCCCCTGTGGTCACTACATCACCTGCCGACAGTGCGCTGAAATGCTGGTTGAATGTCCGATATGCCGCTCACCCATTACCCACTCCATGCTTGTGTATCAGTAGATGAAGGCAGAATGCATGAATATTGGAGAAGCATGTGCATGCATGTGCGCATACATAGTATCACACACGTGCACATCTGACTGGAAACTATATATATATATATTGCATGTGTGTACAATGTTATTGTACAAATTTTAATCATGCAGTATACCGTATAGTCATAATATGCATGATGATTCTGTATCAACATTTAAATAATTTATTATAATTTAACAAAATTAATATTAATATGTATAATAATTACATAAATACATAATTCAATACCTATGTACTACATGCTGCATGCATGTGGCGAGGACAATATTATATATCCGTACAGTACTATAGTTCTAATTATAAACCAGCTACAGTATACATATAAGAGTCAAATTTGTGGCAACAATTGAGTCAGAGTTTGCAAGAGTAGATATTATTAAATCCAAGCAGCCACTTTTCCTAAAAGATATATAACAGCCCATTATTTCTCATAACTGCCAAGCTGAATTAAAAGTGAGGCAAGTAGTTGTGGTGCCCGGTCTCACTTGCGTTTGTATGTATAATATATATCCGTCCCACAGTGCAATCGCTATTGGGCAGTTCCCCAGCATAATATGTGAACAATAATAATAATATAATTGTTATTAGATGAGATGTCCACGTGGAAGTGCTGTGTGTGTGTGTGTGTGTGTGTGTGTGTGTGTGTGTGTGTGTGTGTGTGTGTGTGTGTGTGTGATATTGCATGTAGCCAGCACATAGATATAATGTCAGTGTACTGAATGTAGAGTCTATCACATTCTGCACCAACCATAGTCTCAATGATACAAACAGTATACAATACGTTGCACTATAAAGGATAACAACAATACAACTAACACACCAATAATACATTATATAAATTGTACACTAAGTGATTCCAACCAATACATAACTATATAGTGATACTTCTGATCTCGATACAAACAATACACACGTTTTCAGTTGCAACAAACAAGTACATACACCCGAACTGATACTTAGCGTGTGACTCAGTTTCTCACCATCAAACAGTCTGAGAGGTGACAACAGAAGATTCCGAAATGGCGGCCAAAGTGTCTCGTCCATGCAATAACTTTGCAAGTAGCTCTGCAGTCTCCTCGTTCAGAGTGATGTTTGTGGATGCCAGGAACTGGAGGGTGCTGTTTAACCTGGATACAAAACTGGTGTCCAAGAGAGAGTTTGCCTGCTGTGCGGGTGGGTTGTTGCTGCTGTTGCTAGTGTTGTTGCTCATGACATGTGTCAGCAGGGACGCCAAGTTTGGGGTAGGCTGTATCGGAGGCTTTGCCGCTTGTCCAACAGTTGATTTTGGTACGTTTGCACTGACATCTGCAAGTGGTACACGCTTTACACTCTGTTCAGTTGCCTTCCTTGTAGCAGTCTTCTTGGGCTTGAGTGGCACGGGAGACTTTCCAGTACTAATAGTGGATGGTGGCTTCATTTGAGAAGATCCTATCAGATTTGTTGGCATTGTGCTGAAGGCTCCAATGGTTGGCATGCTGATTTGAGATGACGTAGCAGGAACTGGGTTGTGTCCCCCTGTTGTGCTGAGCGTGGAAGCTAACTGGGACAGCTGGGTCTGCAGGGATGCCACTAGGTTGGTGGGTTGAGGGAGTGGGCTGGTCACCATTGGGGGCACGCAGCTCTGCAAAGTGTTAGAGGCTGTCAGTTGACCTGCATTTAGGAATGGGAGCCTTGGAGGTGGCTGTGGTGGCTGTGAAAGAGCAGACTGGTTGCGTATGATGGTCTGGAGCAGTTTAGCGTTCAGATCCTGAGAATTGGTAGTGGATGTGAGCTGGGGTGGTAGAACAGATGAGGCAAAAGTGGAGACAGCAGGTGACACACTGACAACTACCGATTCAGAAGGACTGGAGTCAACAGCTTGGGAATTCTGTAGGGCAAAATGAAAAAGACGTGTATATCACACACACACACACACACACACACACACACACACACACACACACACACACACACACACACACAGTGTCACACACATGTGCGTACATACCCTCACATGTACCCCCCCCCCACACGTACGTACATACGTACCAACACACACGGGTGTACATCCCCCCCCCCCACACACACAGAGTGTCACACACACTCCCACACATGTGCGTACATACCCTCACATGCACCCACCCCCCACACACACGTACATCTGCACCAACACACACGTGTGTACATTCCCACACACACACACACACACACACACACACACACACACACCACAATACTGTACTCCATTGTTTCTGAAGGCTCTGTTTCCTGTATACTAATGTCAACATCTCCGCTGTCTTTGATGTCCTCGGGTTCAACATCCACCTTGGCAGGCTGTTCAGTCACTGGTACAGATTTCTCAGATACTGTGGCCTCTGACACTTTGGGCAAAATTGGCAATGGGTGCTGTGGTGGCTGCTGCTGGAGCTCAGAGCTAACTTGTGGCTTAATACCTGAGGACATATGTACATACGTATATACGTACATATAAGAACATACAGTATATACATGTATGTATGTACGTACATACAAATTATGCTAAAAAAGTAACAAATAAAGTGCACATACTTAATATGTACGTAGTTTACATACGTACGTGTGCTTGCTGTATAATCTGATTTAAGCTAACATATGGCTTGGTTTGTATTAGTTACGCTTGTGTGGTTCATGGATGAATTGAGTTCATTCTCTTCTATTACTTTACTAAAAAGAAACGTACGTATAGGAAGGAAAGGAAGATCAAAGAAGGCATCCATATCAGAAGACACATGACCTACAACCTGGACTCAGGGTACCCACTGAGCCCAGTGTGGGCCTCCCTTATTAGGGGTATAGAGTGAACTGTCATCTGCCAATCTGTTGGCCACTTCTTGTGACCAATGGATTGGCCATTAGCTTTAGCCAATAACTAATGTTTTTTAGTGTAGATCATTATTGTACCTGATGAAGCCCGTGATGCATGGGTGAAACGTTGTACAGTTGAATAATTTGTGAAAAGAACTGTTGAGTATCAGTGTGATAACACCATAGATGTGTTCAACAATAGTCCAATAACTTACGTATATCGTTAACTACAACATGTCCAACAACTTCCATGTATTCACGTACATATGTATGCCTACGGAATAGTCTCCTGTGTACTATGGACTACTAGTGTCATCCAAGAGCATTGCTGTGATAACGGCTGACAATAATACATACGTACACATACGTACGTATCTTGATAGTAGTATCGTGAGAAAATTCTGCCTGACATTTTGTGTTTTACTCTAATTGCCAACATGTGGCTGAAAGAAGTACAGTAGAATGTGGATAGTACATAAGTACCATTAAGGGAAGGCGAAATACGTAGGTACCTACCAGCAAAGGTATTTCTATCCAAGGTGCTTGCAATGGTATTGCATGAGGTAGGGACGGACCAATGAGTACTTACTATCCAGGAGTACTCACTAACCCAGGTACTTGCTAACAGAGTTTAACTGCAAGCATGCAAGCATAGACATTCAACACTCCCCTTTGGATAGGTTTGAAAGCTTAAAATTGAATAATAGTTACAAATTAAAATATTCTTTAATCCAAAAACATTAGTATAATATACGTATGCTAGTACTTTGTGTACTGCAGCTAAACCAAAAGGCAAAACCTAACATCCATGCACACATGGTAGCACAGTTCCTCTCAGTTAACACACAAACAAAATGTACACCTGTATGTATGACACATACAAACATACATATGTACATACGTACACACATACATACATCCACATGTAGCAGCATCTACATATGTACGTACGTACCTGTGACAAGCTGATGGACAGGTATGCCCAAGCCGGCCGGACTGACCATTGATCCCAGTGGACGCACCAGCACCCGGGACATGCTCTGGATAGCCTGCTGTGTGGCAGGGTTAGCACAGCCGATGCCACCTGTGCTGCCGGTCTTCTGAGCTGCCAGGAACTGTGGCACTTTGAGAAAGACGCTCGGAGAGAAGTTCTCCACATTTCCCTTCAGTTGCTGCAGCAACTCACCTGGGTTGGGCAGAGGAGGAGAGGGCTGCGGAGGAGCCACAGTGGACAATTTAAGGTCATCTAAAGCAGGCCTCCTGGGATACAAGATGCCAGTGGGAATGGATGAACTTGGTTCTGTAGTGGAAGCTTCAACATCTGGCAATTCCTCCGGGGTGAGATCAGAGTCTTCAGTCAGTCTCCTCTTAGCTAAAGCTGCCTGCTCTAAGGGTACACGTTTCATGCCAGCAACAGCAAGTCTATAGGGATATACGTATGCATACATGTACTGTACATATGTATGTACGTATAAGAAGGGGACAACATGACTTGCAGGAAATGTCTTGAAATCATTTCACATAATAATACACAGTCACACACACACACACACACACACACACACACACACACACACACACACACACACGCATGCATGCACACACACACGCACGCACGCATGCACACACACACACACACACACACACACACACACACACACACACACACACACACACACACACACACACACACACACACACACACACACACACACACACACAGGGACACACACACACACACACACACACACACACACACACACACACACACACACACACCTCTGGCCTTCACTGGATGCACGACTGCTCTGCCTTCGACCTGCTGTCCCTTGGCTATTGAATATGTAAACTGGTTCATTTTTGTCCTCTGAGTTGCTGGGATTTCGGATGACAGATGGAGCACACAAAGGCATGCTCTCACCGCAGCTCTTCTTTATGAATTCACTAACCAGTTTAAACAGTAAGTGAAGCTAAGGAAATAATCCCTGATCGGTAGGAGATGCATTAGTTTTATGTGCACATCCCAGTGCACACCCACACCCATTCACACCCTACCCCCACACACACAACACACATGTAACATACGTACCTACGTACGTATATACTTATTACAGTACCATTACAACATATGTGCGTGTGTCATGCTCATGAAGAGGATATCTTTGGGGTATTTATTCTCGAGCGGCTTTATCTCCATCCCAAACAAAAGAGCTTCCAACTCCAGTTGCGTGGTGCTCACTGCACGCAAGTGGAATACAAAATACAATCACTTGCGTAGATATATACGTATGTTATGCTACCAATATTGCTACTAGTATGAACATGTACTGAGTAATATAAACCATACACAGAACTACGTACGTACATACAGTAGTTCTAATTGTACAACAAAACAAACACAACCAGCAAACACATCAATATTCTACCAAGGTTGGTATGCAACCACTTTTAAATGGTGATGCAGGCCCAAGGTTCCAAATTCTCACATTTTACACAAGAGGCAACTCACAGTCAACATGTGTGTGTGCTTGATGCCACTCACATATTGCTTTCTTTGTCTTCTTCAGTATCCCCATGTCTCTGTTGGTGACAGGGGAGGAGGGAGCCGAATGGGAGCGGACCTTCTGACGTTCCGGCGGACTGGATGAGGTTGAATCTATCACTAAAGGAGAGAGTGACACAATGAGGTATGTACGTACGTAAAATTAAGAATAGCATGTACATATAGTGGATCAAACAAAATTAATATTTCTTGGGAAATGTAGGCCAATTGGCTCCATGCATGCGTGCATGAAAGTGTGCACACAAGCAAATATAACTACATATACAGTAAAATCTCACTAATTAGAACCTTGATTTTCCTGTGTAAAAGTTCTAATTATCTATAATTTCTAATTAACCAACCACATACGTACATACGTACATACGTACGTATGTACGTATGTATTCCATACATTTGGAATGGTACATCATCAATGTTTGAATTAAGACAGATATTCTAATAATCATGAATCTAATTATCGAAATTTTATTGTAATTGTGTACATATACATACATATGTATGTACATAAATAAATACGTACATATATGTACATATATGCACACTATGCACAAAAATTAACACACATTCGTACGTACGTACGTATGTACAAAGAAACAGTAATAGAAAGAAAATGGGTGCCAACAATGTATTATATTTAAATATAAGTATGTACGAAAAAGGAATCGTATGTAATTGTGTATGTACATACCTACGTATGTACATACGTACGTATGCAGAGATGTACGTTTGTGTGCATGTACGTATGTACGTATGTACATATGTTAGTACATGCACACATTGATGTACTGACCATTGATGTTGAAGCAGTTGAGCAAGGAGTGTTTTGTGCCACAGAGGTGCTTTCGCCCCAGTATTGACATCACTGATTTGGAGGAACACTTCCTTCCTCTCAGAAGCTCAATGTCTGGTTTCCTTGTCACAACTGTACAAGAAGGAAGGACAGAGGGCATGCATACAAGAAGAAAGGGTTGAAAAAGAAGAGAATGAGGAAGGACAGAGGGTATGACTAGTAAAAGGAAAGGGTTATAAAAGAGAAGAAAGGATAGAACAAAGAAACACAAAGGGCCCGAGGTAGCAAGAAAAAAGGCTCGTTACAAAGAAAGAAAGAAGAGAATGAGAAAGAAGGAAGAAAAGGTACAAGAGCTACAGACAAGTGCTAGAGGTAAATGTATATACAGTGGAACTTGCTTAGTACATACGTATGTACCTCAAAGGGGACAAAAAATCAGCACATACGTATGCACTTATTATCAGAGGTACATACGTATGTATGTATGTACTTACTATCAGGGTTGGTTTATGTACGCACGTACACGTACGTATGTACATACATACGTACGTACATGAGGTATACACAGGCTCAGAGTGAGGAGTACGTATGTACTACACAATGTACTCACTAAGCAAGTTTCACTGTACGTACGTACGTATCTACATACGTACATACGTACAAAGAAGAGAAGAAAATAAAAAAATGATGCCACCCAAGGTGACTGGTCAACTGAACAGATACATACATATGTATGTACATACACAGGGTTCTGCCCCGGTAATCTTCCAAGGTGGTAATCAAGTCATTCAATTTACAGCTAACATGTCATTTGAAGACCTACTTCTAAGTGTACCCTCCAACGCAAATACATTTCAAATAGGATTTCAGGTTACTTGAGATTTGACCTGACCACCTCTGACCAGTGTAGGCAGAACCCTGCATACATACATCATTTACATGTGGGTAGAGATGCAAAACGTACATATATACCTACGTATATACATACGTATGTATGTATTGGCAAAACCTATGCGTGTATCAGTAACACTAACCAATGTGTGATGTATCACTAATGTCTGGTCCTATCCAGTAGAATCCTGGCTTGTGGCAGCCCTCAGTGGTGTTGATGTAGTGGTCCTTGGCAATCAGTCCCATACTGACAAGAACATTGGCAATGTCATACAATCTGCGGACCTTAGCTGTAGAGGGTCACCACACAAAATGGAATCATAGAACTTACAAATGCAAGTACGTACGTACATGAACCCTGGATATGATGAACTCCCTGATATAACGAACATAGAACTTAGAATGTACACCTATCCACTCTATTGTAAATGAACCCTGATATAGTGAACCTTTTCAGCAGTCTTGAGGGGGTTTGTTATAACAAGGTTTGACTGTATATAAAAGTGTCCACATCACATTTCACAGTAGTAGTACAGGGATGTCACATGGCATAGGTCTGATCTCTGTACGTCCAAACACACATGTATGTACGCACATACAGTATGCACAAAACACTACAAGTATTATCAAGTAAAGTATGTACGTACGTGTGTGCATATGTACGTACATATATCAGCCATTTACTGAGGTATGCACATGCGTACATATGTATGTATATACATATGCTCACTTGTCCATATGCTAGAAAGGCAAGGCTATAGAGATAGTACACTCACGTTTGGCTCTTCCTGTCATGTCAATGGTCTCATCATCGGCAAGGATGACTTGTGCTGCAAAATCAAGCGTCACTTCACTTTCCTACAGCACAACATGAAGGATGAGCATGAAATTCAGTCACATAATATGTATATCTGTACATACATATGTACATGTGTACACACAAGCCTATGTAATACACTTTATGTACGTACATATATCATCATCTGTTCACAAAAATTAAAAAAGTGAAAAGCATACCCAAACACCCACACCCACACCCACACCTACACACACACATACTGGTAGCACTAAGAGTAGCATGAGGAACTTCTGGCAGAGCAGACCAAGGGAGCGATCATTCTTCTTCTCTTCCTCCCCATCTTCATCATCCCTCTGAGATGAGAAGGTGTCCATCTGCCAGTCTCCTCCACTCGGCACCACGGGTCTCTCCAGCACACCCTCTTGCTGGACTCCAAGGTTAAATTTATTGTAGTATTCGCCACCTTTCATCCTCTATAACATAATTAACGAGGAATGCAGGTACATATGAGTGTACATACGTACGTAAATTCACAGTGCATGTGTATGTACGTACGTATGTACATACATATGACCACAGATTGAACACATTGTATATATGCATGTACGTACGTATATACGTACGTTTGTACGTATGTAAGTACATTGTCATTGACAGTGTATGTGTATGTGTGTACGTAGGTATGTACATACACCATACAATTTACATACGTATTTAGCAAAACTTTGCATTTACGTACATACGTACGTATGTAGGTATCAGTGTAAGCATAGTGTAAGTACAGTAAAGCACTACATACCATACATGCCAACTACCCACTTACCCATTGGAATTCAGGATTCTGCAGGACGCTGGGGCGGTCGCAGAATATCATAGGACCCTCCAGCTCAGCAATCGCCTTCAGCTTGGCCAGGGTGACAGGCAGTCCGTTCACACTGTGCCAGACGTAGAGGTTCTTACTGTGCTTCTCAACCAGCTCCAGACTCTCAAAGATGTTGATGATGTCGTAGATCCTGCGCCGATTGATTCCTAATAATTGAATGAAAGGTACTGGTTATGTGTTCCTTCAAGGTCAGTGTTCTCCCCTGGTATCTTAAGGCATGTCGGTCCAACATGTCTTCTTTTCTAAAATTTACATAGTACTATTTGTAGGAAAAGGATGCATGCATTCATAGATTATCGAAAACTTATATTTAGTATTAATCATGCTAGTGCCCAAAACTGAAGCAGCAAGCAATTTGTGATGCATTGTACAGTGTTAGAAATAATGGTCAGCATTAAGACATTTTCCAACCATTTTGGCATTTTGTCCAAATAAGATGGGTTTGGGTCAGACATTTGGCTGAGAACTACCAAATGCTCATTTAATACATACACACACAGTGATGTTATTAAGTTATTTATATGCCAAAAAATATGTCTGAACGAAGTTGAAATTGTCTGACTCAAAATGTTAATGCTTGGACATTTGTCCATCCACCATTTGCTCCTTACGAACTTCTAACACTGATTGTATGTATGTATAATATTTATGTACGTATATGATGATGTACGTATGCATGTACGTACATACACATTCAACATGCCTTAAATAAATTCTGAGGAGAAGACTGAAGGTACCTACGTACGTACATACAAAGCAAGTTTCACTGTATGTACACGTGATGTATGTATACACTACAGATAGAGCCATCTTCTAGAACAGACACTACTAGTAATGCTAACAGCTCTGAACTGAAGGCACCGAAAACAAGGATTAAATTTGGACTCGATTTTACTGTGTTATTGATTGAATGTGTCCTTAGAAACATAATTGAATAGCTGCCTGGATTTACCCACACCTACATTAGCAGATTGTTTGCGAAAATGTCCAAATGAAAAGGGAAAAGAAGATCAGATTATTCTGAAAGAACACATTGTCACACAAAGTAAAGAAGGAAAAGATAATAAAGGGAGGGAATTTTCATTTCTTGGAATTAAGGCTTCTCTCGGCAATAAGGGGATCATCATTTCTGAAAGTGGAAGCACAAAGGCTAGCCGACAAAGTAATACATATACACACATTGCTTGCTCAAGAAATGGAATTAGGAAAACAAGCACAATGCCAAAGCAATTGGGTAGTGTTGTTCTGCTAGATACATGTGCGTATGTACGGTACAGAACGGAAAAAGTTTACATGAAGTGAAGTGATCATAACATACGTACATACATATGTATGTACGAGCTGAGTGATCACAGGGTACCAGTTCTGCAAACACAGCGTAAGATATACGTACATAATAAAATCTCTTCACATCAACTTTTTTGTTCTATATCCTATGTACGTAGGGAGTACCCTGCTTACCTAAACTGTTGGCCACTGCTTCCAGGCTGAATGGAGAATCTGTCCCAATTTCACTCTCAGTCATTGTGAGGAACCTAAAGTTGCAAGGATACAGATGAAGAATTTTGAAATCAAATTCAATGAGAATTTGATAAATACGTATGCATGCACACTGCATTGTACTCAAAAATGTGACCAGTTGTGTGAAAAGCCATACATATGTACGTATGTACATACTAACACACCAGAATGAAAGAACTACGAACGTACATGTATGTACGTACATAAGCATTCACACATACGTATTTCCTATGCATTTGTGTACTCATAAAGCACACTTACGTACTTTCTACACAGAAGTCCAAGTGACTTTGCTTTGCGATCATAGTCACTCTCCACCTTCCGTGGCTCCTTTGGACTTGCAAAGATGGCTCGAACTGCTTTAGACTGAGAAGAAGTTGCTGCAGAACGTGCATTTAAATGAGAAAACAGCATGAATGGGGTTGATTTCCATGTCTCAAACGAAGACAGCAAAAAAAAACAATTTCATGCATTGAATAGAGTACATACATATGAATGTACGTACATACTGTATTAAGGTATAAATATTACATTTTTTATTTTTTCATGGATGTATTCTAGAATAGGAAGTGTGGTGTTATGAATTACAGAATAGGAGAGAGACAACTACGTATTACAACTGAAAGATTAAATTCTCACATATGTACACATGTAAGTAATCTACACTTGCACCACAGAGAAACACATACATACGTACGTATGTACATTTAGTACCAGTTACACATAGCCCAGACTGCTACATTTTAAACCTTTAATTTCCGTGACTACAAAGCCATTGGTTGGCAAAATCAATGGTTTCATCACGGTCAGCGAAAATGGAGCAGTTTGGTCAATGCGAGGCTAAATCAGAACACATACAGTGAAACCTCTATTAAAGGACACCTCTGCAATGCAGAAACATCCTTAAACAGGACACCATTGCTCTGTCCCATTTGAAGTCTCTCACATTGACATGTGTACAGTTGAATCCTCCAAAAGAAGGACAGCTCACTGTGGTCACAGTGGTGTCTTTATTATGGAGGTTTTACTGTACAGGAAGGCTCACTGTGGTCACAGTGGTGTCCTTATTACGGAGGTTTCACTGTATATGTACATATCTTGGAATACATCAGGGCTCATGGATTCCAGGAAAAATGCAGGAAAGAATAAGCACATGCAAACATACACAAGTCTGTATCATATGGGTTCTATGGGGCAACACAATACTTCTAGTTCCAGAAAAATGAATAGCTGACTGGTGTAATTCCTTAAAAATGTCATAACAGTTAGTTACTGTATACATACATGAAAAGCACATGTGTTTCTACCTATTGGCATCACTCTGCTCCAATACATTGAAACTTCATATAAGGTAAAGGGGCGGTAATTTGGAACAGCGGGTAATTCGGAACAGTCGGGCCAAAAGTTGTGTCAACCACAAGCTGCATCCATTGTTTCTCGTCTGTATTGTCTACATGAAGGGGGGAGTTTGGCAGCAGCAAGGGTGGTTAGGTAACTTGACCACAGCAAAAGTTACAGGCCCTATTCCAAATTACCCTCCTTTACCTTACATGTACGTACATACGTACGTACCTATGTATATGGTAGAACCATAGATACTCTATGGCAGAACACTTACACTGAATTTCACATAATGCACCACAGCCAAGCGTACCTTCTTTTTCCTGTCTCTCTTTCTCCCTCAGGGCCGGACTAACGGCTGACATGAGAATTTTCAGGTTAGCTGTAGGTGTGAGTGGAGTCATTTTGCCCTCAATAAGGCCGGCCTTCTCTGTTCTCGGCGTGCCCCCGATGTTCATCTTGATGGGAGTGGGTCCATTAGAACTCGAACGAGAATGATTCTCGCTTTCATACAGCGACATGATTTGAGAACCGCTCGAGCTCCTAGAGTAGGGAAGTGACACTGAGCTTCTTAGTGCAGGAAATCCAAAAGATATACACTTGAGGCTAACAACGAGTGAGTAAGATCTTATAGCGCCAAATAAGTGAGATGATAATGCTTCATAGCAACAGATATGAAATCCAAAATTGGCGCGCTAATACCCGCCATGTTTAAAACGCTCGAAGATGTGAAGAAGGCTTGCACACGAGTGTTGCAGCAAAAAATGACATAGGCCGTAGATAAAACATGAAAAACAAGTAAAAACAAACCTTTCGAAAGAATATCTCGGATGTTTGAAGCTAACTTGCTTCCCTTGTCCTCCACGAGCACTTTTCCCGCCAACACTTAAAAAAGCGCAATCACGTGAGCCGTCCCAGTGGCCAATGGAATGCACGATTCAAACGCCCGCAAGCGCGTAAATGTAAATGAGGGGATTCCCCTTATGAATGCGTTATAAATTAGCTCGCACGGCTATATAATTGCGTGTATTAATATAACATTCTTTGCAAACATTCAGTTATATATAGTTGCATGTGTATGTTTTATTTTATTTCATTTGTGCATTTCTATCATATAGATAGGCCTATAAAACCAATGCATAAACATGCAGCATGCATGAACACATCATATAGATACGTACACTTATAGCTATTATTGATCTACACATACAATATAGGATACGAATCTTATTTAGTCTGCATGCACATGCATGGGGAGCCAATAGCCTGAGGCTACTACAACTTAAGGCACCCAGATTCGAAATATATAATATAATAATAATCTGATGGGTTATAAACTATATAGTTTACATATATAATGAGCATGTGGGATTGAGAGATCAAAGTGGAATCATATGCATGCAGTCTTATAATTACACATTTAATTTGTATACACATTTTTAGTAATTATTACTTGATATTGTTGTGCAATTTATATTACAATTTTTGTAATTCACAGTAAAGATAATAATGTATAAAAATAAGTCAAATTGATATTACTGCATATAATTACATACATGCACAATGGCTACTTACAGGTTAGCAATATTGAATAAAGTTAAATGAGTTCCGACTGAATCATAATATTTGACACCCCTTCTTTCCCTTCTTCTTTTCAGAGACTTTGGACTGTTTTTCTGATTTCCTGCACAGCAGTACGTTGAAGTACGTAAACAACATGCAAAGCGCAAATAACATGAAGTACAAATATGTACCCTAGGGTGATTTTTCTCCTGTACGTGAATATGCTGGGTAAACATACATATGTATGCATACAGAGAAACCTCTATAATCCAACACTCAGTGGGGCTTGATGATAGCATCAGATTAGGAGGTTGTCGGATTACAGAGTAACTATTAGCATACGTAAACATGGTGACGGGACTTCATAAGACGGTCGGATTAGAGAGAATGTCTGAGTGCAGAGGTTCACTGTAGTTGGAAAACCACATACGTACAGTGCAACTTCTCCACAATAGACATTTTGGGGACTGAAAAAAGGCTAGCCTTATATATTATAGAGGTTTCCACTATTCGGAGGCTCATTTACATGGACAAGACAATCTATCTAAACAGTCAGTCATGGAGAGGTGTTAACTATTCGTGTAGCTGTTCTCAGAGGTTCTATTGAAAGTACACACATACCTTATAACTCGAATGAGATCGTGGAACGATTTGTCAACATTTGATCTGTTCTTTGCACTAGTTTCAACATAACATATCTGCAATGAGACACAGAATACATGAAACACAGTACTCAAACAATAATATGCACAAGAACACACATGGCAAGAAGCACGCACATACATATGCACACACACACATGCATGCATTCACACACACACACACACACACACACACACACACACACACACACACACACACACACACACACACACACACACACGCACATACAAGACAGTTAAACCTACCCTCAATTGCTGTGATAAGTTCATTCCTTCAGTTTCTGATACTGCTCTCTCGTACTCAAGGTCTGACTTGTTTCCAACCAATATCATAGGAAATTCCGATCTGCAGAGAACATTAAAACCATATTAAATTCCTCATCATCAGAGACCAACTCTGTAGAAAACCACACTTTGCACAGGTCCCTACAAACAGTCTCTTAAAAGTGGTAGTACAGTTTACGTAAGTACATACATACATAGGTAGTTGTATATACACAATAACACATATGTACGTATGTATATATGTACAAGCAAGCACATGTGATGTACATACACACATACAGGCATACACAAATGTGCTTACAGGCAACAGGCACCCACGTATAAACAGGAAATAGATTCAAAACACACTCAAACACAAACACACTCAAACACACACACACACACACACACACACACACACACACACACACACACACACACACACACACATGCACATACATACAGACCTATACATGCACATACATACAGACCTATACATGCACATACATACAGACCTATACATGCACATACATACATACAGACCTATACATGCACATACATACAGACCTATACATGCACATACGTACATACAGACCTATACATGCACATACATACAGACCTATACATGCACATACATACAGACCTATACATGCACATACATACAGACCTATACATGCACATACATACAGACCTATACATGCACATACGTACATACAGACCTATACATGCACATACATACAGACCTATACATGTATGTACATACATAAACAAATAAACATGCATATATCAGAAACTGACCTATCTTTGACTCTGAGAATTTGGTTGTAGAAACGATGAATATCTTCAAAACTGTCAAATAATAATACACACAAGAGATGACTTCAGAACAATGTGATCAATGAAATAGAATACATTATGGTCTTCCATGACTGAGACAACATGCAATATGCACATATGTACCACAGTACATACATAGCCTCCACAGTA
>CAUJGJ010000242.1:3089476-3091976 GCA_963170055.1 Halisarca cf. caerulea | reverse complement strand
TAATGGTAGCTTTGATGTTCTCAAAGCTGTGAGCTGCCAAAACAGTGGGCACTGGTTTGTCAACAAGTCGCAAGTCACCTGGACACCATGAGAAGGGAAAGAGAGAGTGAAAAGAGGGAAAGTTTGGACTCACTGTATATCAAATGCTACAATTACGTATTATAGTGAAGAGTAACCAAACATATGTACGTACGTACGTAAATGCAATGTATGTACACACATACACCTTCTTCTTTGTGTGCAGCGGTCAGCGTACAACCTCTGTACACAGGGCTGGACAAAACAAAGCCACACGCACTACTTGAGCGCAAACACAAGCAGCAACAGACAGACATGAATAAACAACAATACACACAGTAAAACTTCTCTAATCCAACACTCAATGGGACTTGAAAAAGTGTCAAATTTGGAGTTTGTCAGATTATGGAGTCACTATAAGCTTACTTTAATATGATGACTGTAACTCACAAGATGGATGGATTAGAGAGAATGTCGGATTACAGAGGTGTCGGATTAGAGAGGGTTCACTGTAACAACAGATGTAAACAACAACACACACAAGAGCCACTCACCTAGAGTGGCCAGCTCCAAGGTTAGTCCTTGCAGAGTGTCGGATGTCTGGTTGACCACCAGCACATCCAGGACAATGTCGTACTGGTTGACAATGACGTAGGCTTCAGCGTAGACGGGATCCGAGAATCCAGTCAACTGAATAACCTGTGGATGGATGGAGGGTGGAGAGGAGGGAAGGGAGGGTGGGGAGGTAAAGGGAGAGAAGGGAGGGAGACAAAACAGAGATGTGTGGGTAAGAGGTGAAAGAAAGAGGAAGGGGAGTGGTAGGAGACAGGAAAGGGAGTGGAAGGACAGAGGAAGGGGAGTAGGAGAGAGGAAGGAGAGAGGAAGGAGAGAGGAAGGAGTGCGGAAGGAGGGAGGAAGAGGAGTAGAAGGAGAGAGGAAGAGGAGTAGAAGGAGAGAGGAAGGGGAGTGGAAGGAGAAAGGAAGGGAGCGGAAGGAGAGAGGACGGGGAGTGGAAGGAGAGAGGGCAGGGAGTGGAAGGAGAGAGGAAAGGAAGCAGAAGGGAGAGAATATGTAATTGTGTAAACATGTACACTGCATGTACGTATGCAGATTCTGAAGCGGGCACACATGCCATCACCAATGGCAACTACTGCTAGGGAGGAGGAGGGTCAACTTACTTTGCTGAGTTTGGAATCTGAGACATCTTCCTTCAAAGTAGGAATGTTACCAGTGGCTTGGAGGAGGCTGGTCTCAATCTTGTTCTGCAGAACAGAGAGGAGGGAGGGGTAAGGGTGAGGATGATAATAGTGTGAGGAGTGATGATAGTGAGGGTGAGGAGTGATGACAGTGAGGGTGAGGAGTGATGACAGTGAGGGTGAGGAGTGATGACAGTGAGGGTGAGGAGTGATGATAGTGAGGGTGAGGAGTGATGATTGTGAGGGTGAGGAGTGATGATAGTGAGGGTGAGGAGTGATGACAGTGAGGGTGAGGAGTGAGAATTGGTGACAGTGAGGAGTGAGGGGTGAGGAAGTGAAATGTGATGAAGAGAATAAGAGTCTAATTTTGACCAACAAACAGTATGCACAAGATTGGAGCTTGTACGTGTATAGCCACACACACACACACACACACACACACACACACACACACACACACACACACACACACACACACACCTCTCCCTGGCTGTCAGCCCCAACAGTCAATTGTCTGAAGTTAATCAGATCGTCTGGTTGGACTGCAAATTCCTTTGATTTCTTCTCCTCCTTCACAACTCCTGTACCCGTTGTCTTCAACATTGTAATGAGAGCCTCTCGGGACCCCTCAGCGAAGGCCTGGATGATGGGTACATAGTAAATATATACAGTATGCTATCACATAAGAATCCTACCATTAGCACACATACACACGTATGTACATATACGTATGTATGTATGTACGTACATACATATTAACAAGTATACGAAACACATATACGTACATACTGCACACAAACACACATATACATACACAAACACACACACACATACACACACATGCACACACACACACACACACACACACACACACACACACACACACACACACACACACACACACACACAAAGAGGTAGAATATGAGTAACTAATGAATAAGGACAAACTGAATGTACGTACATACGGTACATACGTATGTACATATAGTACATACGGTACATACGTACATATGAACACATAAAAGTGTGCTCCCGACAGGCCCACAGAGGAATGCAGTACATCACGTACATAGGCCCCTGCTGACCAGAGGTAGGTCCTCACCAACCTCCAGACACATCCCATACATCAACCACCGGTTACAGGGGTCAGGTGTGAACATTGAAATGCGTCATCTCCATGGCAACACATTCAAATTTACACATGTATGGATTCAAACATAAACAATCAAATTCAAAATAGTATAAAGAAAGATGATAGGACAAGACACTCCTTTGGCAAGACCCAT
>CAUJGJ010000242.1:3054476-3079476 GCA_963170055.1 Halisarca cf. caerulea | reverse complement strand
ATGTAAAAATCCAATTTAATATCTACTCGATCACTGACAATTTCAGAATATTATTATAAAATGTTAACAAATCACACTTGTGTGCTTAAAATACCAATCAATGGTACTCCATGAACAAATATGCAAGCAAGCAAGCAAGCACACACCAAATCATGTACACCTACTTTACACACCTATTCCCATTATAGCATATTGCATGTTCACACCTAAAACTACTACAGCAGTCTTAAGTTTTAATTTCCAGTCATTGTAGCACAAAGTTATTTTACTTGCACGCAGTGCATGTATGTATGTACGTGTATTATTTCTGTGTCTGCTTATGTTGTTATGCCATCAGAATTATGGTATCCCTGACTCAGCCCCATGATGGTGTAGTTTAGGGTGGAAAAGAAGCTCAGTCCTTGTGTTAAGATGGGGCTGGACGGCTCACCAACTAGGGTATCCTATAGGTGGCAAAATAGAAAGACAGAACAGGTTAACAGACATAAAGGTCAAACATGCGAAACACAATAACAGTGAATTTTTAAACCTACTTGTAGGAAAAGATGACCTTTGTAAAGTGACCCCTTCAGGCTAGCTCATTGGCCACCTCTACTGGGTGCCTGTCAGAACAGCCTGTGGACCACCGGTTTACAGAGATCACATACTGTAGATTGCTCCTTGGCAATCTCAGTGATACCAAAGCACCTCTGTATAAAGACCACCTGAATACAGAGACCACCGTCACTTGCTCCTTTAAATGCCATTATGAACCGGTTTTACTGTCAAGTGGAATCTGTCTTTAATTTCCACTGCATAAAGCAGCTGCCTGTCTACAACAGCTACACCTGAACGGCCAAAACAATAGTAACATATTGCACTCTAAAGCAGCCACCTGTCTACAACAGCCACTGTACTTGGTCCGAAGGGTGACCTTTACGCACAGGCTCCATTGTACATGACTTTACATGTGTCAGAATGCATGTTCTGAGCAGACCCTGTACATGGGCTGTCAACTGGAGGTGAAATAGTGGTCTGGGCTGGGTGAGACTAGCACTAATCCTATCCCACTCACCCCACATCACAAAACACATGCATGGATGCAGGCATGGAGTACCTACATGACTTCCTTACTCACACACACGCACACACACACACACACACACACACACACACACACACACACACACACACACACACACACACACACACACACTGGGTTCATGTTTGCATGGCATACAAAGTACATACTTGCATGTCTTTACATGCACATGCATCTAAATAGCTAAACAGGCCTGCATAGCCAAATGTATACAATCTAAAGAGCAAACATATCTGGCACTGCAGCTGCGCAATACATCATGTACTAGAAAACCTACCCAGCCTCCGTTCTCCTCAACCCATTTGTACACGTGATTTTCCCGCAGGAAAAGGTCTCCCATTAGCACAACGTCCACTGCATTCTCCTCCATTCTGTTTACTGCGCAATACGATGCCAGCAGCGCTGTAAAGTTAAAGATGGTAATCACTCTACCGCGGGTTACACCGTCGAAAATTACGCGCGAAAGTGCTTGGCGAAAACGATATGTACAGGTCTTCCGATTGGCTCCCAACTCAACGCAAAGCTTGTTCAGCTGATCTTCGTGAGAGGCACTAAGATTCTGGATGGATGCAAATAGTTTCAAAGTCTTTGTGGAGTGGCGCGGGAGGCCTTGCTGCCCAAGAATTTTCAGCGAGTGATCTTCAAATCCACTGTCAGCCAATCGCTTGGAGGCAAACCACATCAACAGGCATTTTCCGTAGGAATCTTCTTCATCCATTGTTCTTCTACCAAAGGCTGACCGGTTCAGGACTCAGATCCAGGGGACCTTGTTCGGCTCCTCTCGGCTGACTTGACGGGACAGTGTTCAGACAAAGGATGACGACATGTTTGCGGGTGGGAGTCTGGGAGAGCTATGAGGCTAAAAATAGTAACAAGAAATTTCCCCACAGTAAATCGCTACATCATGCCACGTGAAAAGTGATATGATGATCACACCATCACTGGTAGTGAATGCAAGAGGCAAAGAGGTAGTTCATCAAGTTTATGCAAGTGTACATTATTATTATAGAATAATTATAATTATTATTGATAATTTCTAATGTGCACATTATCCAACTGGGCCGGTACCACGACACACAAAGGAGCAGCACATCACGGTACAATGAAATATGATGCGGAAATTGAAACAAAACAATTATAAAAATGTGTGCTATAGATTATAGTTGAGATCTTACAACCTAGCGGCCCATAGGGCTTAAATACAATTGACTATACTGGGCATAGTTGGAACAAGCATGAGAGAGGATAGCTGAAGTCTTCCAGCTGTTCTTTTTGTCTTCTGATATTGAAGTCCTAATCAACATCCAAATAATACTTAATCCAGAAGTCGGACCTCCGATTGAAGGAGATACAGTGGGTGGCCAGCCAAGTTGATTTCTCCATCATTGTTTGTGGTCTATAGCCAGTTGTTGACAACTGTATATGATGTCATTTGTGTGCAGGATTTACAGTTGAGATCATTGATCATGTGCTGTTTATATACCAACAACACTCACACACACACACACACACACACACACACACACACACACACACACACACACACACACAAGCACATACGCACATGCACACACATGTACACATACACACACACACACACACACAAATGTACACACACACACAAACACACACACACACACATGTACACACACACACAAACACACACACACACACATACACACACACACACACACACACACACACACAAACACACACACATGTACACATACACACACACACACACACACACACGTACACACACATACACACACACACACACACACACACACACACACATACGCACAGTTTGTCAAAAACTTTAAAATTAATGACCTCGAGAGTTGTTTACTGCATGTGTCGAATAGTGCCAGAAGAGATTGTAGGTATGTGCACAATGGATGCACTTTGAACGGTTATATAGTCTTAACACATACACATACGCATACTCATTTCACCCACCATTCATTAGGAGGAGAGTTTAATTCACACAGAAAGAAATGGCATACTGAGTGATAATGCAATTTTCATCACTTATATAGCTGCATGTAGGAAGCTGGGTGCTGGATATGACCTTAGCCTAAGCGTGTAAGTTTCCCTCCTTCATCCAATGGATAAAAATTGTGAATACAGCCACATGCATCTGATTTGTTCGACACTGGTTCATCTGACACTGGTTCATCTGACACTGGTTCATCTGACACTGGTTCATCTGACACTGGTTCATCTGACACTGGTTTATCTGACACTGGTTCATCTGACACTGGTTTATCCGACACTGGTTTATCTGACACTGGTTTATCTGACACTGGTTCATCTGACACTGGTTCATCTGACACTGGTTTATCTGACACTGGTTTATCCGACACTGGTTTATCTGACACTGGTTTATCCGACACCTGGTTTATCCGACACTGGTTTATCTGACACTGGTTTATCCGACACTGGTTCATCTGACACTGGTTTATCCGACACCTGGTTTATCCGACACTGGTTTATCCGACACTGGTTTATCTGACACTGGTTTATCCGACACTGGTTCATCTGACACTGGTTTATCTGACACTGGTTTATCTGACACTGGTTTATCTGACACTGGTTTATCTGACATTGGTTTATCCGACACTGGTTTATCTGACACTGGTTTATCTGACACTGGTTAATCTGACACTGGTTTATCCTCATGCAGCATTCCTCCAACACTCCATTGTGAATCCCCATCGCTATAAGCAGTATACAACTCTACCTGATTTACCCAACACCTGGTTTATCCAGCACCTGGTTTACCCAACACCTGGTTTATCTGACACTTGTGAGGATCAGATGTTTTCAGATAAACCAGATCCCACTATAATATACCAAGTACTACATACCACATTGCTGTGAGAATGATGCACACATGTGTATAATGTAAAATGACTATGGTATAATAATTTATAGTCTGATTTAGAATTATATTCATGGATTGTGCAGGCACTGTGTTATTTTTATGAATGATGTCACTTCCTGTATGAGGACTGAAACTTCCTTTTAGCATTCTGTTAACCACTTGCCCCATTTTACTAGCTACTAGCTGAGTTGAGGTTTCACTCTACTCATGTATTCCCTACAAATCCTTTCCCTTTTCTTCCTTTTGTGTTCTGTGAACAGTCAAAGAGCAGAGGAGTGCCAACATCAGAGTAGATATCAAAACGGTGTGTGTGTGTGTGTGTGCTAACAAACTGTGGACTATAACACAGTGCCTCATTTTCCTCTATCAACTTTATTTTCACAGGATCTTCCTATCACATATGGTCCTCTTTTCCACCTTTTTCTATCAATGAATCATCTGTAGATGTTTTCAGTTGTGCTCACTCTTGGACATTTAGATATGGAGATCATTATAGAGGAATCATTGGGATTTCTGTTGCCTTGCAAGAGGCCCTCAACACCTCCACTCCTTGGACCTATGCTACCATACTATATGTGAACTGCTACTATGACTGTTACTCAATATGGTACACCAACTACAGTAACTATCTTATCGGATCTCATACTTTTGCTGACCTAAAACCAAACACTCTGTACACAGTGGCTACACTGGCGTGCTACCCACCGTACTACTTATGCACTGTTGGGGGAACACGATATACTCAGTACTCCAACATAACAACCAGACCAGAAGGTGTGTGTTAGATCGGTAGCCCTATGCACATGTATAGGTAGTTATCTTGTATGGCATTACATTGTATATCTGAAATATTTCCCTATAGCGCTAAATATGTTCTCGTGTTATGCAAGTTTCTTTCTGAACACAGTCCCTCAGTTCCACATCACCAGCAGCACCTCAACCTCCATCACTGTACAGTTCCAGTACACTGGACCCCCTCCACATGGACACGAAGTTGTAGTGGAGAACAAAGACCTGAACAGTGTGTTGTCGTACTCTCGCTACTTCCAGATCTCCATCCTCCATGCTGTCATCTCTGGTCTGAGTCCAAATACTGAGTATGTACTACACATCAGAACTAACGGTAGTCACCATGCTGGTAACTATGGACGATGGAAGAGTGTTGAAGTGAAAACACATCCAGCAGGTGTGTGCATGTATGCACATCACAATATGCGAGAGCACATTTGTCACACATGCAGGTGCATGCAGTCATGTTTTGCTGTTTCAGAAGTGATACTCAACGAGTGAGTATCACTTCTGAGTGACTCAGTGTGTCCTACCATCAGAAGAGCATGGTGTGTCCTATATCATAGACACTCGTATATAGAGTGTCTATGACTGAGAACAGTTTTGTAGTGGGTGCAATTGCAATGATCGAAGATCTCCACTTTAGCATTCAGTGGTTTGTTTGTTTACAGAAACTTTCCTACTGTTTATACTCCCATCATGTATATAGTTTACAAAGGCTTCACACAGCACAAACTGTACCTGCTTATATAATTCAATTACAGCGGACTGCACTTATAACAAACACTGCAATAGGTTTCTGGCTGTAACAAAACTCTTAAGTCACTTTCATTACATTTGTATATGCAGTAATAGAACGTTGACAATGTGTTGCTTCAACAAAGCTCAAGGTATAACATAACATTTGGGTGAGAATTTTCAGTATGCAACTGTGTATCAGTGATCCACTGTACACTAATAGGCTGATGGGAGCCTGTTCACAGCACACAGTTCCTAATAGCTGTGGAACTCAGCTATGCTGCTATAGGTGTATATGTCATGCATTGCTGGTGTTATAAGGAAAATATTTGATTACATAACAATAATACCGTTAATTGTAATAAATGCTGAAGACTATGTAACAATAAAACCTCTCTAATCCGACACCTCTATAATCTGACATTCTCTCTAATCCGACCATCTTATTGGATACAGTCACCAATGGTAATAGTTACTCCATATTCCGACAACCTCCTATTCCGACACATTCTTCAGGTCCCATTGAGTGTCGGATAAGAGAGGTTTCACTGTACTACAGTACATGATTACTGTGGGCTTACATGCATTGTTACATAGTACATGCGTGTATAATGTTTGTTATTTACATAATTACGTGTTCATTGACAACATATAATATATTTTTTTACTTTCAACGCATGGAATATTCTTCCCACTTCCAGTTCCAACTGGAGATCTTCAATTCGCTGTCTCTCCGAGAGACACTGCTGCTGTCCTGAAGCTCTCCCCAGCTCTCCCTTACCAACACTATGACACCTTTCTCCTCACTTGGCATCACGAGGGGGACTCCGGTATCATCTATGAAGCTAATGTCAGTGTTGAAGAAGGAGGTATGCTGTTCCTGGAAGGGCTGAGACAGGGACAGAGGTACATTGGGAACTGGAATGGAAACAGCAGTTTTGAGTTTAAAACCACTAAATATGGTATATACTGTATTCTATGCATGCATGTATGTATGTATGTATGTATGTATGTATGTATATATGTATGTATGTATGTATGTATGTATGTATGTATGTATGTATGTATGTATGTATGAATGTATATATGTATGTATATATATTATATGTATGTATGTACGTACATACGTACATATGTATGTATGTATGTATGTATGTATGTATGTATGTATGTATGTATGTATGCATGTATGTATGCATGTATGTATGCATGTATGTATGTACGTACATTTATGTACAATAGAATCCTCTTCAGACAAAACTCAAGGGACCAAGATACTCTCATGAATTGCATCTTACATAAGAGAACCTAGAATTCTCTTGTACATGTACTTGAAGTGTATTCATCTTTAAAGGAATTCACATTACGCGAGTTCTACTGTTACAGTATGTACATATGTACGTATGTATACATGAACATATGCATGTATGTAATATACTATGTATTATTATTATGTATGTGTATACTAAATATATACAATTATTATATTGTATAATATACATGTATGCATTTATGCCTTAATATTACTATAGTTTTGTATAATATTGCCACATGCATAGCCTGCAATATGCATGTTGTCATACTATGCACTTGACTCAGTTGTGGCATTGCATGCACTACATTTTATTTGTATAATGCATTTATGTTCATATGCTCTTTGTAACGTTCACATCTTGTTATGCTACAGTTGAATTAACAACTACTGGAGAGAGTGTCCATCTAACATGGTCTCCTCCTTTTGTCACTGAGGGAGCCTCCATCACTGGCTATGAAGCCTCTATTGCCAGAACAGAGGAGATGAGGGTGACTAAGTCCTCAACCTCCCTATCCTCATCTGGAAGAGAAGTTACATTTGAAGCTCTCCAACCACTCACTGTGTACAAGGTTAAGTTGAGAGTGAGGGTTAGTTCAGGCTCTTCCAGTCTACTTCAGCCATTTTACTCAGCCAACGTGACAACTGTTGAGAAGTCCAATGCTGAGGCCGTTGTCAATGGAGTGGGCGGTGCTGCTGTCATGCTAGTGATAGTGGGTGTGGTCATCGCTATTGTGGTGGGAGGAGTCATTGTTGGATGTTTTGTCAGAAAAAAGCATAGAGTGTTAGTTGAAATACATGATCCTACAGTTCATATGTAATTTCATGTTCTAATCGCTACTTGGAGTTTTAGTTAGACTCAGTACAAACTTCTCTAATCCGCCACCTTGAGACCAAGAAATTTGCCCGGATTACAGAGATGGTCAGAATAGACAAGTTCATTACAATAACATATCATGTGGGTAACTTGTGAGACCAAACAGTATGGCTGTTTTAGGCAGTGCGTGTGCTGATTTACAGAGGTTCGGATTATAGAGAGGTTTCCCTTTACTGTGATGGTGGTTGCTGGTCATTCATATACATGATCAGTATCCTATATTTAGACACTAGCTATATAGATAATTATTTTCTGGTAGGGCATACAGCCTAAGGCCGGTGAACCCAACGTACTTAACATCGATCGTGAACTATTAAATAGCCATGCATATATACAAAGTTATCAAGTATGATGCACATTGCATGTACCAAATGCATATCAAGTACGTACTACTCTGTTCAGATGTGCCCAGTGTATATATGGAGGTGTCCAATTATTCCCGAATTTTCTCTTTCTTTATGTAATAGGCAAAGTCCAAGACATGAAGGAGGAGCTAACGATAATGTCGACATGGAGGAGAACCCGGCTTATGATGATCTAAAAATGAAGGGTAAGGGAACTTCCCTATGAATTGTAAATGCCCACTATACATCTACATGGCTTCAATCATGGTATAATATATCAACTACGAATAGTATTTTGACATGCACTAGCTCATGTTGTACACAGACCTATAATATAATATATATGAAGCAGTTTTACAATGGCTCTATATACATGCATGCTTGAAATGAGTATACTATAATGTGTACACTGCTAGTGAGACCTCTATTAGAGGAGATCTCTGAAATGCAGCCACCTCCTTAAACAGAACACCGTTGCTCTTCCTCATTTGACATCCCTTGCATATATTAATTGACATGTACACCTGAAACCTCCGAATAAAGGACACCTCTTATATATGCAGAACAGTCCACTGCATGTGGTCCCAATGGTGTCCTTATTATAGAGGTTTCATGCACTGTACATGCAGGACAGCTCACTGCGGTCCCTGTGGTGTCCTCATTATAGAGGTTTCACTGTACATGACAGCTCACTGTAGTCCCAGTGGTGTCCTTATTATAGAGGTTTCACTGTCCAGGACAGCTCATTGTGGTCCCTGTGGTGTCCTTATTGTAGGGGTTTCGCTGTACATATGTAGTATGCATGCAGACATGGCTGCTGCTGCATGCAGTCTGATAATACTTGTATAAAATATTTAGTATAAATCAGATAAAGTATTAATTAAAGGATGCATGCCCAGTTGATGGACCATGTAGCACAACACACATATTAATACATACACATACATGTGCATGGTATTGGTATATGTATGTACCATTAATATTGCACTTGTTGAAAACTATATAGTTAGATCATATATATTTCTGTAACGATCATATTCTCTTACAAATATGTACACACACACTCTGTACATATTATGCTACAGCTGAGTCTCCAAGCCGAGAGGTAGCCATGGAGGATGTGAGGTATACCACAAGTGGAGATCCAACAGGTCAACAAGCTTATGAGGAGATCGTGTATCGCAATTGAAAGGAATATATTATACTCCAGAGTATTGTTAACATTATATATGATATAATGTTATTATGCATGCATGTATTTTGAATTCCAAATCCTCTATTATTAATATTTTTACCGAAACTCGAGATCTGCATGTGTTGTTTGGTTTGCAGCTGAGGTTCAGTGAACTGTGTATATAAAACAGCCATTTTGTTTGATTAAACGTACAGATATAGGTGTCATATCATTTCAGATCTTCTTTATAAGTAATGGATATTTCATTGCATTGATCACGAAGTGAAGCGATAAATGTGCCTCCATATATATATATATATATATATATATATATATATATATATATATATATATATATATATATATATATATATATATATATATATATTATTCCAATGATAATGTACACATGGTGAGAAGGAAAAACAAGAAAACAAAAGAAATACAATCAAACTAAAGACTGACTACATATACATGAGAGTAAAGACGAGAAAGCAAACAAACAAATTACAACTAAATATAATATATATATATATACCACATATACATGTATACATATATACCTACATACATACATACATATATAACATATCACAAAAAAAAAAAAAAGAACATACAAGGAATTACATGCAGAGTTCGTCATCATAGTCAATGTGGCTAGGGGGGAGAGTCCCCAAGATAGCAGCTGAATTGCAGCGTATATATATATATATATATATATATATATATATATATATATATATACATATATATATATATATATATAGAGTTATTTGTGAACAAAGTTACGCATACGTACACGCATGCAATGTAGATTCCAAATACAGCCTTGTAATTATTATACACATATATTATACACAATAATATGTTCAACATAATACGACTATTCTACACTTTAGACAATTACTACGTAACTATATTATATATATTATTGTCCGCGGCTACTGTTTCAGGAAAATGGATAATGAAATACAGCATGTAGATCCTCACGCATCCACACTCAATTAGACCACCTTATGACATTGTTTGGATGATATGTAATTATAACCAGAAATGTGAAACACATGTAATAGAGAACTACAAGAGCAGGTATATACATGCAAAAAAAAATCACTGTTGACTCATGTATACCTGTGGTAAAGCTATCATATGTTAGCTGAAGTAAGAATCCAATGTTAGAATGTACAAATACACTTTATGAAATATATATATAATAGACCATTCACTACAATACTGCTCTATATTTTAGAGTATACCAATGTAGAGGGTATAGGTTGCATAATCAGAGTGGCGGGATCTGGACATGTAATGGTCGGACAAGTGAGGGTCTACTGTTATAGTACTGGTAAATGTATATACAGTAGAACCTCACAAATACGACCACCGTTGGGACCATTGTAAGTGGTCTTAATTTTGAGGTGGTCTTGTTTCTGAAAGTACTGTCCAGAATAGCATGGCACATCCAGAAGTCATTCCATAGACGCAGGATGCACATAAGGCAATAAAACTGTAGGCAAACTGTACCATCACACCTCTTTTATTGTTACTCCTTACAATGTTAAAAGTGACCCCAAGTTTACCATCTCTTTCTACTGATGTCGTCATTTCAGAGCCTAATGTCCACAGAATACAGCAGTATCCACAAATAAGTGGTCTTAATTGTGAGGTTTTGACATCCAGAAGAAAAAATGTGGTCTTTATTCTGAAACGAATTTCCATGTAAAACTATAAGAGATATTCCGGACTACAACAAAGTGGTCTTAATTCTGAGGTGGTCTTATTTCCGGGGTGGTCTTATTGCGAGGTTCTACTGTACGTAACAATATGATATGATGGGCAGTTTAACCCACAAAACATGCAAAGTTTTAGTATTGGGCAAATTCAAAGTACAATGATATGAATGTGAATTAGATATGTGAACGGTTTTAAAGTCTTGTACACATATGCATACCCACTTTGTCCACCATTTCTTTGTGGGGGAGAAGGTTTCACACAGGAAGAAATGGCTTGCCTATAGCGAGGTACAATGCAAATTTCATCACCTATAGCTGCATGTAGGAAGCTGGAAATTATGACCTTAACTATGCATAAGCTTCCCTATACTTCATCTCATGGATCATTGTGAGTACTACATTGTGCATCATGCAATTATTTTATACCATACACATGCTATGTGTAACAGCAAGGATAATCACACACTTACTGCATGATGTAAAATAGCAATGTCTGATTTAGAATTATGCATGGATCATTGGTTGTGCTGTGGTACGTGTTATTATTACGAATGATGTCACTTCCTGTGTAGTGACTGAAACTTCCTTTTAGCATTCTGTAAGAGAGGCCAATGTTGCTTGCTACTAGCTGAGTTAAGGTTCAACTCTTGTCATGTATCCTCTACAAATCCTTTCCCTATTCTTCCTTCTTTGTTCTGTGAACAGTCAAGTAGCAGAGGAGTGCCAACATTGGAGTAAATATGAAAATGGTGAGTGTGTGTACTAACAAGCTGTGGAATGCGAAGTATACAGTCTTATGTACTTTATAGACGATAACACAGTGCCTCATTTTCTTCTATCAACTTTATTTTTGCAGGATCTTACTATCGCATATGGTCCTCTTTCCCACCTTTGTCCATCAATGAATCGTCTGTAGATGTTTTCAGTTGTGCTCACTCCTCTGCAATATATTATGGAGATTTTTATGGCGGAATCACTGAGATCTCTGTTGCCTTGCAAGAGGCCCTCAACACCTCCACTCCATGGACTTATGCTACCATACTATATGTGAACTGCTATATAAACTATGACTGTTATTCAATATGGCACACCAACTACAGCGACTATCTTATTGGATCTCATACTTTTGCTGACTTGAAACCAAACACTCTCTACACAGTGGCTGCACTGGCGTGCTACCCACCATACCACTTATGCACTGTTGGGGGAACACAATATACTCAGTACTCCAATATAACAACCAGACCAGAAGGTGTGTGTTACATCAGTAGCCCAATGTACTTGCATAGGTAGTTATCTTGTATGGCATTACATTGTATATCTGAAATATTTCACTATAGCGCTAAATATGTTCATATTGTGCAAGTTTCTTTCTAAACTCAGTCCCTCAGTTCCACATCAACAGCAGCACCACAACCTCCATCACTGTACAGTTCCAGTACAACTACTACACTGGACCCCCTCCACATGGACACGAGGTTGCTGTGGAAAACAAAGATCAAAACAACGTGTTGGTGTACGTTCGCTACTTCCAGATCTCCATTGTCCATGCTGTCATCTCTGGTCTGAGTCCAAATACAAAGTATGTACTACACATCAGAGCTATTGGTAGTCACCATGTCGGTAACTACGGCCAATGGAAGAGTGTTGAAGTGAAAACTCAACCAGCAGGTGTGTGCATGGATGCACATCACAATATGCGAGGGCACATTGTCACACACACATGCAAGTCATGCAGTCATGTTTTGTTGAAGCGATACTCACTCAGTGTGGCATATACCATCAGAAGAGCATGGTGTGTCCTATAGTATACATTATATAATATTATTATCGTAGACACTCCATATGAGTGTGCATATTATCATAATGATATACCGTGCATTCTGCATGATGCATGCATGGTATAATGTATAGAACACATGTACCACGCTCTTCTTATATACCATCAGAACAGTTTGGTAGTGGGTGCAATTGCATTGATCCAAGATCTGCACTAATTTTGCATGCATGGGGTTTGTTTGTTTACAGAACCTTCCTACTGTTTACACCCATTATGTAGTTTATAAAGGCTTCAAACACCACAAACTACACCTGCTTATGTATAATTATCAAATTCAATTATACAGCCGGCCGCACTTATAACAAACACTGTAACTGGTTCCTGGCTATACAGTAACTAACGTCATTACATATTGTATGAGGTAATAGAACGCTGTGGTGCTTCAATAAAGCTCATGCAGATATAACAAAACATTTGGGTGGGAATTTTCACTATGTTTCATCTGTGTTCCACTGTACACTCGTACGCTGATCGGAGCCTGTTCCTAACACAGCATACAGTTCCTAATAACTCTGCATGGGACTCAGCTAGCTACATGGGTGTATTTGTTTGACAATGTTTGGCTAGTGCTGATGTCATGCATTGTTATTTGTGTTGAGTAATATATTTAATTATGTAACAATACAGTCATTAATTGTACTGAATGTTGAAGACTACTACAGGGTTTACTGCACTGCTATGTTATGTCTGCCATGTATAAATATAATTATGAGCACGTTGACAACAAATACCGTAGATGCGGATTCTTTTGCAGGCTTAAAATTTTGCTAATATTGCATACTGAAGAACATTTGCAATCCAATTTTTGCAGTTGATGCTGTACACATACAATACCTACACAGACAATGGCAGCAAAGGACTCCTAAATTTTTGCGATCACAGCCTAACCTGCTAATTAGCAGAACTATCATCCTAGCTAAAAATCAGCATCTATGGTATATGATTTTGGCAGAAAAATATAAGGTTTTTTATACTTTCATTACATGCAATACTTTTGCTACCTTCAGTTCCAATTGGAGATCTTAAATTTGCTGTCTCTCCAAGAGACACTGCTGTCGTCATGACACTCTCTCCGGCTCTCCCCTATCAACACTTTGACACATTTCTCTTCACTTGGTATCAAGAGGGAGATACAGGTACCGTCCATGAAGCTAATGTCAGTGTTGAAGAAGGAGGTGTGCTGTTCCTGGAAGGATTGAAACAGGGACAGAGGTACATTGGGAACTGGAATGGGAACAGCAGTTTTCAGTTTGAAACCACTAAAAATGGTACATCATATTTTATGTATGTGTGTATGTATGTATATACAGTGGATGAAACTCATGCAAGGGACCACTCTTTAGAATTTCATGTTAACAGAGCTTAATAAGTATCCTTGCAATATATTCATCTTCACAGGAATTTCACCTAGCGAGTTCCACTGTATATATGTACATATATGTACGTATATGTACATATGTATGCACATACTTATATAGTATACATATAATGTAGACTATATATTATTATATATTATATATACAAAATATTATATATTATATATATATAATATGTATGGACATGGATCAAGCTAGTTTGGAGGGGATTATTTGCATTTATATGTGCCTTATGCAATTTTTTCAAAGCTGCCATGTTTTGTGACATTCGTAAATGATAGCCTAATCTACATTTTTGTTCGTTAAATTATGTACATATCATTACTAATTTAAAATAATGGCATGACATCAATTGATAAATACTTTTGGTGAATCTTGTAACTGATTATCATGAAGTTGAAAAGAGTCTATGCATAATAATATTTTTATTGCCAAAATGATGCTGCAAGAATCTATGAATATTGCATCAGACTTTTAATCCATTGAATTATGCATGTATGCATGTAGAGTACACATAGACACTCTATACTGCGTAGTATATGGTGTCTATGGTGCAGGCTTATGCATCGTATATATGTAATTTCCAATATAACTTGACATTGTTTTGTTCTATATAAGTTAAGAAGCACATGCACGTACTCTATACGTATCCACCTATAAGTATTGTAAGGAGTCATTTTCACTTTGCATGGACTTAATTGTGTCAGGTCGAGCGTGTCACAGCTTTGTGGTGCATTGAATGGTACATACTAGGAAGTGCATGTATGTGTGCATGCGTGCACGCATTTATGCCCTAATGTTACCACTATAATATTATATATAGTTTTGGATAATATCATCACACACATAGCATGTTGTCATACTATGGGCGTGCACTTGACTCATGCTCAGTTGTGATGTATTTTGCATGTATTTGTATTTGTACATATAATGCATTTATTTATGTTCATATACAATATTTTATGTTCACGTCTTTATATATGCTGCACACGCAGTTGAATTAACAACTACTGGAGAGAGTGTTCGTCTAACATGGTCTCCTCCTTCTGTCACTGAGGGAACCTCCATCACTGGCTATGAAGCCTCCATTGCCAGAACAGAGGAGACGAGGGTGATCAAGTACTCCTCATCTGGAAGAAAAGTTACATTTGAAGGTCTCCAATCATTCACTGTGTATGAGGTTAAGTTGAGAGTGAGGGTTAGTTCAGGCTCTTCCAGTCTACTTCAGCCATTTTATTCAACTAACATGACTGTTGAGAAGTCTACTACTGAGGCTGTTGTCAATGGAGTGGGCAATGTTGAAACTATCGTCAATGGAGTGATCGGTGCTGCCGTCATGCTATTTATAGTGGGTGTGGTCACTGTTTGTTTGGTGGGAGGAGTCATTGTTGGATGTTTCATCAGGAAAAAGCGTAGAATGTTAGTTGAAATACGTATATTATGTACATGACTATACATGCAGTAAAACCTGTCTATAACAACCATGCATTGATTTGACCAAGTGATGATGGTGTTAGATAGGGACCTCTGTATAAGGACCACCTGATAGACAGGTGGTCCTTATACAGAGGTGCATTAGTATTACTGAGGTGACCCATGGAGCAGCCTACGTGGTCATCATAGACAAGTGGCCTTTCTGTACAAGTGGTCATAAAGACAGGTTTCACTGTACATTTTGTAAAACATGTAACTGCATGTTCTTATTGCTGCTTGGAGTTTTATAGTCAGTACAGTCAAACATCTCTAATCCGGCCACCTTAGGGCGAAGAAATTTGGCCACATTACAGAGGTGGTCAGAACAGACAGGTTCATTCCAATATGTAGGTCACTTGGGTTAAAACTGAATGGCTGCAAAGCATACAGGGTGCACGTGGCTGATTTACAAAGGCTCGGATCAGAGAAGTTTCACTGTATTTCATGTGCTTGTGATGGTACATGTTTGCTGGTTGCATGTACGTGCATGTGATCACATAATATAGTTGACACTAGCTATACTCAGGCAGGGCATACAGCCTCAGCTGAACACTATATAACGAACCATAGGCTACATCCATACAAAGTTACAATTGCATGTGAACTGTATTTATAGGATTGATTGATTGATTCTTATTTAGACTGGGGACCCGCTTAGCCATATGGTTATTTTTCAGGGGACCCAGTGAATAATTACAAGTAACAAACAAACAACAAACAAACAACAAACCACAAACAAACAATTACATAATCATTATAAGGTTAATTGTCAAATCGCACAGTGTTTTAATCAGTTAGGTAGCTGTAGCGGACAATCTTCATTCTTCGAATTCTGAGTTCTCTTGCTATAATGTCTCTTTTATTTTCAGTGTTGTTCGCCAGGTAGAACTGGCTTCTAAGTGGGGGGGGGGGGGGGGGGGGTGCGTTCGAACCCCCCCCCCCCTGCCTACGGGCCTGCTTCATATCTTACAATTATCTGTACTGCTAATATTTATATTACGTTCAGATGTACCCATGTAATGTATTATAGAGATGTCCATTTTCTTGAATATTCTCTTCCTGCAGACAAATTCCAAGACAAGAAGGAGGAGCTGACAATAACATCAACATGGAGGAGAACCCGGCTTATGGTGATCTAAAAGTGAAGGGTAAGGGAACTTTCCTATTAAATGTATAAACTGCACACTAGGGAAGTATACAATGCCATGCAAGGGTGGCAGACCCGGCACACTAGGCAAGTATGCAATGCCATGCAAGGGGGGCAGACCCTGTATACTAGGCAAGTATGCAATGCCATGCAAGGGGGGCAGACCCTGTACACTAGGCAAGTATGCAATGCCATGCAAGGATGGCAGACCCTGCACACTACAGCTGGCTTCATTCATGGTATCTATTAGTTCTAGTTTACTGACATGCGCACTAGGTCATGTTGTATGTACCACAGAAGCAATATACAATGCATATGGCTCTAGATCTGCATGTTTGAAACAAGAATACTGTAGTTATTGTGTACAGTCAAACCTCATTAGTGAGTACGCCTGTGGACCCTCCAAATTGCTACTCACTACAGTCAAACCTCGTTAGTGAGTACACCTGGGGACCCTCCAAATTGCTACTCACTACAGTCGAACCTCGTTAGTGAGTACACCTGGGGACCCTCCAAATTGCTACTCGCTATCAGTCCAACCTCGTTAGTGAGTACACCTGGGGACCCTCCAAATTACTACTCACTATCAGTAGTACTTGCTAACCATATAGATTAGTATTATGGGTTATAAACTGGGGTATCATATCCTTGTACTTCCTAACCAGGTATTCCTCACTAACAGTGTTCTTACTAGCGAGGTTCTACTGTATTATATAATAGCATTATACAGTGCAAACGCTAATAGTGGACACCTTTGGATCGAAATCCAGCCATCTCCTTTAACAGGACACCATTGCTCTAACCCATTTGACATCTGTCACATTGACATGTGAATGCATTAAACCTCTGAAATAAGGACACCTCCATGTATTGGACTGCTAACAGTGGTGCCAGTTGTGTCCTTATTATAGAGGTTTTACTGTACAGGACAGCTCACTGCAGTCCCTGTGGTGTCCTTATTATAGAGGTTTCGGACAGCTCACTGCAGTCCCTGTGGTGTCCTCATTATAGAGGTTTCACTGTACACGACAGCTCACTGTGGTCCCAATGGTGTCCTTATTATAGAGGTTTCACTGTACAGGACAGCTCACTGTGGTCCCAATGGTGTCCTCATTATAGAGGTTTCACTGTACAGGACAGCTCATGGTGTCCTTATTATAGAGGTTTCACTGTACAGGACAGCTTACTGTGGTCCCTGTGGTGTCCTTATTATAGAGGTTTCACTGTACAGGACAGCTCATGGTGTCCTTATAGAGGTTTCACTGTACAGGACAGCTCACTGTGGTCCCAGTGGTGTCCTTAGTACAGAGGTTTCACTGTACAGGACAGCTCATGGTGTCCTTATATAGAGGTTCCATTGTATAGGATTATACTTAGCATGCATGTAGACATGGCTGCTGCTGCAGTTCCGATAGTACTTGTACATTTAGTACGAATCAGATCAAGTATTATATATAGGATGTATGCCGAGTTGATGGAGCAGCACAGCACGCATAATGTACACACATGTAAATGTGCATGCATGGTATTGGTAAAACATTGCACTTCTTGAAAACTGTAATAATTATTCTGGAGCGATCACTTAACATTCTCTTCCAACCATGTACATGCACAATCTGTAGAAATAATTATCCAACATGCTGGATGCTTTAAGTTTGTAAAATTCTTTCTCAATCTGGACCGATAAAGTCTTATCAGTTACTGTACCTGAAGAAGCCCAAGTGCATGGGCGAAATGTTGTCTATTGAAGAGTTTTGATGTAAAGGATTGATGTGCTTCATCTGTTCAGAGTGAGGAAGAATTTTATAAAATTACAAACTTAAGCACAATCTCTATACACTCCACAGATGAATCTCCAAGCCATGAGGTGGAGGATGTGAGATACACCACAAGTGGAGATCCAACAGGTCAGCAGGCTTATTATGAGGAGATCGTGTATCGCAACTGAAAGAAATACTGCAGAATATTGTTAACATTATAATATAATATATATATATATATATATATAATATACTATAATTATTATTATGCACACATGTATTTTGAATTCCGGATCATTTATTATTATTGTATTTACTGAAACTCGAGATCTGCATGTGTTGTTTGGTTTGCAGCTGAGGTTCAGTGAACTCTGTATATAAAACAGTCTTCTTTGCTTGATTCAACAGTTGCATGTGTTTCATTTCTTTTGTATCGGATCTTTCATTGCTGGTGTATAATAGGAATTTTATTATATTTAACTGAAGTAATAATTAATGTTCCTCCATATAATATGGAGTTATTTGTGAACAGAAGCTATATACATGCATACAGGCAACAGGTTTCTAATACAGCCTTGTAACCATACAGTAGACCCTCACTTTAGCCGATCAACCCTCGTGTATCTAGCCACATACTCAGATTGGTGATCCGACCTACCCTCTACATTGGTACTCTATAATACAGAACAGTATTGTAGTGTGTAGTCTATATTTTGCAAAGTGCATTAATTTTGTATGTTTTGAACATTGCATGGATTCTTACTTCAGCTTCAATTCTTACTAATTATGAAGGTTTTACCACATGTAATGCATGAGTCAACAAACATTCCTTATGGATGTACCTGTTCTTGTAGTCCTCTAATGCATGTATTTTCCATATTATACGAGTATTTCACATATCTAAACGTATAAGCTGGTCCCATGGAGTGTGGATAAGTGAGGGTCTACTGTGTATACATATATAACATACAGTAATACCATTACTGAAGTAAGTACAATATATGCATCACACACCATTACACACACACACACACACACACACACACACACACACACACACACACACACACACACACACACACACACACACACACACACACACACACACACACACACACACACACATCAAGACATCGATCTCATTCTTGAATGCCTGCAGTTGTGATTCAGTTGGATTGGTAACATTCAACATCTTCACAGCACAGTCACCTGATGAGAGAAAGAGGGAATCATATACTGTATATAACAAGTATAGCAGCTTCAGCCTGTGAAGATTTATGAAGATTCATTATATGCAACATAAGATGGCCAACTTCTCTGAGTTCCAAGGTAATTGGTTCACTAGACTGCCCCAGTAAGTACCACAATACAAGAAGAGGAGGGACATATGGTGCTTACTGGAACGGTCTAGTTAGCCAGACTAGTCTCCAAGATGGCCATAGTTGAGAGGATTCACTGCACACATTAATACATAACACTCTATACAGTATACCCTCTCTAGTCTGACACCTCTGTTATCCCACATTCTCTCTAATCCGACCATCTTATGAGGTACAGACACCATATTAAAGTATGGTAAGAGGCACTCTGTAATCCGACAACCTCAATCCTAATCCAACATTACTCTCAGGTCCCATTGAGTGTCGAAGTAGAGAGGTTTCATTGGACTAACATCCACAGCTAAAGAACACAGTTCAAAAGTAGCACACACACAATGTAAGCATGAGAGTTCTGAGTGTATACTCGCTGCTCACCATGCCACTCTCCATGTAGACACACACATACACACACACACACACACACACACACACACACACGCACACACATGTAAACACACCCCACAGGGAATGGAAGATATGAAGACCTACGAAGACCAATACCCGTCTATTTGAATTGACCATGTATCAGACGTGTGACTGACCACATGTTAGATAACCGTTGATAGACCGAATAGGTATACCCTGCATTAATATTATTCATTGATCTATAAGCATATTCACTGTCATTACGTCAGCTTCTTGAGGTTGAGCAATTCTGCAAGAAACGTTGCACGGGCTTCGTTCAAAGACGGCGGCGTCTGCATGTGTAGGTATTCTGGCAATCGCGCCATAGGCATAAGAGCTAGCATACGTTATTCACGATAACTTCTTCGCTGGTTATGAACCCTACGGCCGTTCTTGATACAATTTTTGCCTCGGATCAAGATAGTAGCAGCACTAGCGATATATTGTCGCTTCCAGACCAAAGTGAACTGCAAAAAGAGATCGGTGATGAAGATAGTGACGTTGAGTTTATCTCAGAAGGCTACGAACAAACTCAAAGCGTCCCACCAATGGGCGATGAGGATCCAGAGCCGATGGAGGACGAACACGAACTCTTTGAGCAGGTAATACTATATAAATGGACTATTAAGTACGCGCGTTGATCGACGAAAATTTCAATTTAACTGAGGCACTGCCAGATATGTATAAATTAATAGTCTGTTAATTGGCTAGGCAGGGTTTTCTGGTTTAAACCATAGACTCTCAAATCTCAAAAGTCTATGTTTAAACGTATAGCAGGTTTCCCATGCATCGCGGGACACGGCGGTCACACTTCTCACAGGCTGATCATGACCGGCAGTAAAGAAATTAATGACTAAGCAAAAATAACATGATTATGGTTATTATAATGCACTGCTGATCTTTGGTATGTTCCTAGTTACTGTATTTACACGGTTGATTTCGTGAATCGCGGCAAAGTCAACCATTTTTTTCAGTGCTGTCCAGAGTATAGCCTAAGCATAGACTCTTTATACTTTAGTCTATGATCTAAGAACCTCGTTATAATAGAGAACACTGTTGATAAGTAATACCTGGTTAGGAAGTATAGAAGGATATGATAACCCAGCTGATATTATATACGTATAACCCATGCATAATACTAATCTTTGCATGGTACTACTGTTAAGTACTACTGATAGTCAGAGTAGCAATATTAATTTGGCCAGAGGGTCCCCAGGTGGTAACGAGGTTTGACTGTATAGTATGACAGATTACTGTAACTGTTATACTGATAATTCATAAGCTGGTGCCTTTGCATGTCAACATGATTTGTATACATCTGAACCAGCACATGGAATGCTCCGCTGAAGACCTGCAGCGGTGCTCATATGGTTTCGTAATTCATTTAACACACAAAAATGTGCTTGCATATTTCATCTAGAGTCTGGCTGGCCTGATAATATTATTCTGCAGTGTGTGCTACATTTGTGACAATCCTTCTATTCTTTTCCTCACAGAACTTGTCTGTGGAAGATCCTGAAAATGAGGTAAATCCAGAGTCGCCCGAGGATGATCTGTTGGAGGATGTCTATTTTAGCTCTACAGAATCTGTAAATGAGGTTGGCATTAACAATACATCTACAGCAGTGACCAAATCAGTTGGAGAAATGGTACAGTCACTGCTGCATTGGTCAACACAATATGGGGTCAGTGACAATGGCATGTCTTCACTTTTCAAACTATTAAAGTCATCCCTAGAATTTACTGAACAGGACACACAGCCTTTACCAGTATCCAAGCAAATTCCTTTAACCATACGTGCGGCAATGTCCATAATCACATCATCTGAGCCAGTACAGACATTAGAATTGCTCACTTGTCGCAAGTGCATGTCTGTATATTCAGATTGGAGGCAGATGAATGCAGCTACCAATAGTAAATGCATACACATAAGCACTCCTTACCACTCTCATGCCACTCGGAGAAATGCATGCGACAACCCACTCTTCATACAAGAAGCAGGAGCACGTATTCCTCGGCCAATACTAGTTTACCCTTACATACCACTATCACAGTCTTTGCACTCCTTCTTACAAAGGCCAGGGTTCATAACACTCTGTCAGGAGTATGTTTATCAAGTTGAACCAACAGATGAAAGTAGTAGGCTAAGCACTTCTCTATTGTGTGATATATATGATGGTAAGATGTGGAAGAAATTTTCAACAATGGAAGGGCAACCATTTTTAAGCATGCAATCATCCCAGAGCTTACATCTAGCCTTTCAGCTGAATGTTGATGGATTTAGGGCTTTTACACATACTAACTACTCCGTAGGAGGAATCTATTTGACAATATTGAATCTACCCAGGCATATGCGTTACCGTTTGGAAAACACTGTGCTAGTAGGCATAGTTCCTGGCCCTAAAGAGCCTCCTCTACATATGAATTCATTTTTAGGGCCATTAATAGCAGACCTGCTGGCGCTGATGAAAGGTGTACGCATGTCAGCTATTGACTCTAACGATGTTTGCTCACAAATCACTGTTCGTGCCGCACTCATATCTGTGGTTTGTGATATACCTGCACTGAAGAGACTTGCTGGATTTGTGGGTATTGCTGCAAACAAGGGCTGTTCAAAATGCTTGAAGCCTTTTCCAACAGCCTCTTTTGGTGAATCACCTGACTATTCTGGTTTTGATCGTGAGAATTGGCCTAAACGATCCAACACCGAACACAGATTGCTTGTACCAGAGTATCTCAGCAAAACCAACAGGGCACAGCAGAAAGAGTTTGAATCACAACATGGTTTTCGATATTCACAGCTCCTGCAGCTACCGTACTTTGATATAATTCGATGCTGTACTGTTGATCCCATGCACAACCTTTTTCTAGGTACAGCAAAGTATTTTATTGTGCAGCTTATTGACAAGGGGATATTGGCCAAAGATCATTTGCAGATAATTGAACAACGAGTTTCAGCAATGAACGCACCAATAAATATCGGAAGATTGCCAAGCAAAATAGCAAGTGGATTTTCGGGATTCAAAGCAGACCAGTGGAGAAATTGGACTATAGTGTTTTCACTTGTTGCATTAAAAGGGCTAATACCGGCATCATATTTGGCTTGCTGGTCCAAGTTTGTTAAAGCTTGTCGACTTCTTTGCTGCCGATCCATCTCCCATGATGCATTAGCTATGGCTGATAACTTTCTTCAGACCTATTGTGTTTCCTTCCAAAATTTATTTGGAAATAATGCTTGCACCATCAACATGCACAAACATCTACACCTGAAGGAGTGTGTAGAAGATTTTGGTCCTGTCTACAGCTTTTGGTGCTACCCATTCGAACGCTTCAATGGACAGCTTGGAGCATATCACACCAACAACAGAAGCATCGAAAGGCAGGTTGTTCAGAAGTTCCTCAGAGAGCAGTGCTTAGCCTCAGCTCATAGCTATGGTGATGTGGACAACACTCCTGCTATAAGCAGGCACACATTACAGCACATACAATGGCTTCAGAAAGTTCCTCTACCAGTTGAGCCATGTCAATTTGCCTGTGAAGATGCTGGACCTGCATCCGATTCTGCAGCACATACAATCAGAAACAAGGAGATACTTTCAATTGAGCGCCAAGATGCACTGAAACGAGCATATTCGAGTATGTATGAGGAGGTGTCATTTGAACAACTTGCATTGGAGGTAGAGTGCTTGAAAACGATTCTACATTGTGGAATGGAAATCAAAGTGTCCTCTGTAATTGCTGTAAAGTGGCCACCAAATGACCCCAGTCAACATATTTGTAAAGTTAAGAGTGTACTTAAACATCTAGCCATCATTTCTAACACCTCTATATCTCACTCTGAACTGCTGCAAGTATCTGAGAGTGGTCAGCGTTTTATTGAGCATACCTTTGTAGAAGTACAATTTTTCTGCAGACATCCCCAGGAAAATTATTACGAAGAATTCGATGACCATATACTTGTCACTTGGCCTGAATTAGACAACACTATGGGCAGATGGATGATGGTTCCATTGCAGAGAATTTTGGGGATATGTGCAAGTGGCAATTTGGTTCTAGATTTACCTGTGCATACTTCAGGTACAAGCCATAGCCAAACTCTAAAAGTGTCTAATGTTTTACCAGTGAATGTAGCTGTAAGATAGCATGTTTGAACTTGCATGCATGAATTCTGCTGACTCCGGCCGGGCAGACATTTTTTTATATTTTATAAGAATAAGTTGTTTATATTATAATGTTTTATGAGTTATAGTATGCATGTATGAGCTATGATATATAGTATGCATGTGATTTAATATACCGATTATATGAACATGTGACCATTTCTTTTAATAACAGAATTAATATAATATTGTGAGAATAATCAATATTATGATGTACATGCATGCATGCATTTTAATGTTCATTGTATATACCAAGAAAACGTTTATGCTTGAAGTAGATGAATGCTGGATAGTAAATGAGAAGTGCTTGGTCTGCTTGTACTGCCATATGCTGTGCAATCATTGGCGAGCTTCCAAAGTTTGGACCTCATGGCTGACTCCTTAAATGCTGAACTGTACGAAAGAGCCTTCTTCATCAATGCTCCAAATGAGTAAACATCAGTGGAAGGACTCTGCCTCACACAGCCATCAATGAGGTCTGGTGCCAGCTGAGTGTATTTCGCTTTGTATTTGATTCTCCACTCT
>CAUJGJ010000242.1:3031976-3046976 GCA_963170055.1 Halisarca cf. caerulea | reverse complement strand
CAACTCAGAGTTCAAGCAGTACCCCCAGAGGCAGTTATAAAAAGCTACCCAACGGAATTTCTGTGAGTGTATTTCAATCATTTTTTTATTGTTTTTAATAAAAATGCATATTCCAGTATCAGATTCTATAATTATAATATCTGCCACGTAATATGTTCACTGACAGGTAAAAGTGAAATCCTTTCATACTGTTTTGGCTCAGCAATTTGACCCAAAGCAAAAGTAAGATTCAAATTAATTTTGCTTATATGTACATTCTGGTGTATCAAAGTGATCCCTCCCGGCCTATATGGATGACAGGTATCAGTCTCCCTACAATCAGTCTGTTGTGTCAAACTTGACTTCGCAAATGACAATAGCTGGCACCTACACAAGAGAAGACATCAAGAGTTAGTTTTTCCACTATGTATAGATATATCAGCAGCTGTATGAATCGATGCATGTGTGTGCAAACATTACATGCTTACTACAACATGCTTTTATTATACATGCCTGATTCAGCTGTCTGAGAATCAGCTTTATATAGCTGTCAATTTTTTGGTATTCTTGCAGGTGCAATTTACCGCTATTATGAGTCACGCAGACGTAAGTATCGTGATGAACAGCTTGATCGCCAGGGACAAGCTGCGCAGAACAATGAAGCTACTAAATCATACAGCCGAAAGAGGAGAGTAAGTTGGTTTTCATTATCGATGAATGTGCTTAATAATAATATTTTTTCTTACTGCAGTTATTTGAAAAAAGGAAGAAGGCATGCAAGCACAATGCAGAAGTCCAGGCCTGGAGTACAATAGCTCCACACTACATGTCTGAAGAAGAATCAGATGAGGACGAGTATGTCATCCATAAACCCACATGGAGATCATCTCGTAAGACATATAATGACCTCATGCTGTAGTTTAATAATAATATTTAGTGTATATGACCTTTTTGAATCATTGTAGGATTCATCAATCTCATCACTAAACTGGACAGGAGGCGAGAGAGACAAACTTTGACTAACCATCAAGGGTTCCACCCAAAGCAAAGAAGGGAAGGCACACCATCAACAAGACCACCACCAGCTGATGCCAAGGTGTGGACACTTAGTGATGCCTTCCTGTTAAGCAGAAGGCAAGAGCAACTTCGGCAGTCATCTTTGGAAGGAGCACCCACTGAACCAGTAACTGATGAAGATCCACCTGATCCTGAACTTGAAGGTGTAGATTTTAGTGCCTAACTAATTTAAGACAAATGTTTACATTTTTGACCATTTTCATACACATCTGTATTTGCCCTTCACTCACTTTTGTACTATACTATACTATACTATACTTATTAATGTTGCTGCTGCTGAGTAATGAATTTGCTAATTCGATGTGCTCTTATTACAATACTCGCCTTTCGAAATGTAAACGCCTTGGCTTTTTGTTCATACAGTAAACGCCGAATCCACAGATAAAGTTCATTCGCAGACTGGAGGATTTGTTGTGAGAAGACGTGTGCAAGCGTTAGGTTTACCGTTGCGGTATATTACCTGTTAGCCACAGGTCTCGTGAATGTGATCAAGACGTGTGGCCAACGAAAACAGTCTTCGTAAGTGAACCAAAACGGTGTTCGTACGGTGTTCATAGTTAAACGGTAAATGTTTACACAGCAGACCAAACGGTTATCCGATACGCGATCTCCTGTGCCCACACGCACCCACACCCACACACCCCACACCCACACACTCACACACACATACACACACTCACACACACATACACACACACATGTCAGTGTTCTAGCCATAATTTCACTATAGCAGGGGATATAGCATCAGTCAGTGATTGTAGTCAAAGTGAATTCTTGTCACAATTCTTTTATCCAAGTCAATGTAAAGCAAAATTAACTAATCCATGCACAAAAGTGGTGGATTTCTGCCCTTGTACTCCTAATCAGCCATGATTTCAAACAATTAAACAATATCACATGAAAATGGGCAGTTTCCTTACAGGGTAGGGAGAATTAAAGCAGGGTGAGGAGAATGAAGGCAGGGTGGGGGAGAATGAAAGTTGGGTGGGGAAAATGAAAGCAGGGTGGTACCGCCCAGTTACCCTGTTTTAGCTTAAACCCTGCATGTACATGCATGCGTGCAAGCACACACACACACACACACACACACACATACACACACACACACACACACACACACACACACACATGTACACACACACACACACACACACACACACACACACACACGCACACGCACACACACACACACACACACACATGCACACGCACACACACACGCACGCACACACACACACACACACACACACAGCATACACAACACACACACATACACACATATGTACACACACACAAACATGATCGTGTGCACACATACACACCTGCATGTGTGTACACATGCGTACACACACACACACACACACACACACACACACACACACACACGCACACAGACACACACACACACACACACACACACACACACACACACAAACACTCACCCACACCACACACACGTGACACACACACACATGCACACACACACACTCACACACTCACACGCACACACACAAACACATACACACACACACACACACAAACACACACAAACACTCACGCACACCACACACACACACACACACACACACACACACACACACACACACACACACACACACACACATACACACTCACATACACACACAGACACTTCTCACTTTCCTCTACTGCATAAATCGCTAGCTTAAATCAGACCTGCATGTACATTGTGGTGCAGGTATTATGGCATTGTATGTTTGTATATTTGTTTGATAGTAATTGATCAAACTGTATTTTCATGCATTTGTTGACAAGAAAACAGCTAACAGTTATACTAATACTCTTGAGTAAAGTATAGCAATTTTAAGATTCGATATTTAGTGTGCATACCCATGTGTATTGTAAGGGGGTGGAGGGGGTGCATGGGAGGGTGAACTTAATCATCCCTTCAAAGCAAAAACCATTCACCTCTTGGTCAATCAGTCTAAGTTTTGTGTACCAGAAGTTTAAATTTATCCTAAGACATAGTCTTTAAACTGCTTGATGATGATATGTGTCATGAATAATATTTATTATTGGTGCATTGTATATTAACTGCACAATAATATTATTCATATATTATTATGCATTGTTTACATAATAGTCATATGCTTGAGTGTCGTCATTTCCTGCTTAAAATTTTGCATAATAAAAGCATACACTGAGCAGAACGTGAGTAAGCATGCAGTAGCTATTCAGTGAAGGTATGGCTCTTTTGTTGATCCTCTCTATTTCTATACTTATCTCTGTTGTTAACAGTCAATTAGCAGAGGAGTGCCGACATTGGAATAACTATCAATATGGTGAGCATTGCACAATGACGTTATCATTAGTTAAGGTTGTTATTTGACTGTCATCTTGTTTATTATGCTCCTACAGGTTCTTATGACTTGTGGGCCTCCTTTCCTCCTCTGTCGGTCAATGAGACAGTAGTGGATGTTCAGTGTTGCGCTGGCCCGTGGGTGGTAAGAAATTCTGATTCTGGTAACCTGCAGATCTCTGTTGCACTACGTGAAGCGCATAGTGCTTCACTTCCTTGGACATATTCTACAATACTATCTGTGCACTGTGGCAACAATTGCACAGACTTATGGAGCACTAACTACAGCAACTACCTCATTGGATCCCACACATTCTCAGATCTGACACCAAACACACTCTACACTGTGGCTTTACTGGCTTGTTATCCCAGTGTATTAAATACTATTTGTTACGTTAATGGATCGACTAACTGGCAGTATGCCAACACAACAACAAAACCTGAAGGTACAATACCATAGCATGTGATATAAAGTGAATAATGTACATACCTTACCAGGCCGCGTTCTATCTAGGATGACTTTTTATATGTGTGTGTGTGGGGGGGGGGGGGGGGGTGCTTCAAAATTACAGTGCATGGCTGCCATGTGAGACATGACTGAGTTCTTGATTTTTCGTACTAGAGCCCTGGCCCAGCATAATATGTTCCATACTTGTATGATGATTGTATATACCTATAGTCATTTGCTACTTACAAGGAAGAAGGTTCACCTATATATAAAGCATGCAACTTTTCATGTGCTTCCAAAGTTTACTATTCAGACACACATGCTTTTCTATTAACTCAGAGGTATATATGTATATGGTAGGGTTAAAATTACACTATATATATTAATATAAGCATAATATGCATTTTACCCCTTCACAGTCCCACAGTTCAGCATCTACACCATCACCTCAACCTCCATTGCTGTACTCTTTCAGTTGTACTACTACACTGGTCCTTCTCCACATGGGCATGAGGTTGTAGTGCAGAAAAAAGACCTGACCAGTGTGTTGTCGTACTCCCGCTACTTTCAGATCTTCATCCATCATGCTGTCATCTCTGGTCTGTGCCCGAATACTGAGTATGTACTGCACATCAGAGCCACTGGTAGTCATCACGCTGGTAACTATGGACGATGGAAGAGTGTTGAAGTGAAGACTCAACTAGTAGGTGTGTGGTTGCATGACCCTTTGATGTACATGAATTGTCACCTTTATGTTCATGCACAGTCATGCTTTACTGAAGTGCATGGTATTCAGCCAGGACAGTGTGTCATACCATCAGAGAGCATAGTGGGTCGTATACTTTCTGTGACATAAGAACAGTTTGGTACAGCGGAATCTCCTAACAAGGGACACTTTAGGGCAGCCTCTATTGTCCTTTGTAAGGAGGTTGTCCTCTTTGGGAGGTTTAAATTGTAATAGAAGTATAGGGAGATAATATTTAGGACTACAGGCCGTGCCCTTTGTAAAGAACCAGTATAACTAGTGTCCACCATCTGAGATTTCACTGTAGCGGGTTCAATTATATTCATTGACGACCTCCACTACAGCATTAAATTTTTTGCGATTTGTTTGTTTACAGAACCTTTCCTATTGCACTCTATAGTTTGCATAACGTTTCCTACTGTCATGTGAACACACACTACCTATACATGCACCTGCATTCATATGCACCTGCCAAATAATAATAATTTGCATTCCTCATATATACAAATTTTAATTGATGCCAGCTGGTACAAAACATGGGTAACTCTCCTGACTCAGTCGCAGTTTAGTATGTTCACGTGGTGGATGCCATGTGTTGCAAGTGTTGAGTACTTGTGTCGAGTACTTGTATGATTTTAGTATAACTATTGGTCGTATATAATCAATATGTTGAAGGCTGTGTACTACATAATGATTGTGTACCGGCACACTAGCCTGTTGTAGTATAATATAATATTATATTATACATATTATGTCTACTATAATATTATGTGTATATACATTGATAACTTGATGTACAGTCTGACTTGGTTAGTATATAAGTCCCAGGTTTAGTACATACTCCTGGATATAGTAAATGCTCCTCATCCTGTCCTTGTGTATCCCGGTATTACCTCATCTACATTAACCAACTCTGATATTAAGTATTTCTGACAATAAGTGCTGATTCTGTCCTCTTTGAGGTACATACTAAGCAAGTTTCACTGTACATGCATAATTTGTGCAGAATATATAAGACTTCTTATTTTCATAACATGTTACCATATCTTCAGTTCTAACCAGAGATCTTCAATTTGCTGTCTCTCCAAGAGACACTGCTGCTGTCCTGACACTCTCCCCAGCTGTCCCCTACCAACACTTTGACACCTTTCTCTTCACTTGGCATCGCGAGGGAGATACTGGTACCATCCATGAAGCAAATGTCACTGTCGAAGAAGGAGGGGTGCTGTTCTTGGAAGGATTGAAACAAGGACAGAGGTACATTGGGAACTGGAATGGGAACAGCAGTTTTGAGTTTGAAACCACTAAGAATGGTATATTATATTATGTGTATGTACATATGACGTATGTACTATGTAAGCATGCGCAAAAATATGTATATGTATATATGTGTGTATGTATGTATGTGTGTATGTATGCATGTATCTAATAATAATATATGTGTGATGTATGCATGTATGTATATATGTATTATGGGCATGTATATATCAAGCTAATTGTTACGTGCAGATGGGGATATGGAAATATAAACTATTTGTGTTCACTCGTAATTATTTCATATAATTATAGCTGCCACTTTTGGTTTTATCCATGTACATAATATAATGTACGTATTATTTGTTCATCTTCTGATGTCAAATTACGTTCTAGCTATATCATAATATTATACAGAATTAGTTTAAGACATGACATCGTTCAATCATTTCATTACATGCAATCATATAACAGTTATATAGATGAGCACAGGGGAACTTGCTTGGTAAGTACCTGCGGGATATAGTATTTACTCCTCGATCATTCTGTCCCTGTGTATACCTCATGTACATAAACCAACCCTGATAGTAAGTACCTGGTTTAGTACATACTCCTAAATAGGAAGTATACTCCTCATTCTGTCCCTGTGTATACCTCATGTACATAAAACAACCCTGATAGTAAGTACCTGGTTTAGTACATACTCCTAGATAGGAAGTACTCCTCATTCTGTCCCTGTGTATACCTCATGTACAGTACATAAAACAACCCTGATAGTAAGTATCTCGATTTGACATAATGCATGAGGACTGCATGATTTTCATTTTTGTGTCCCCTTCATCGAGGTACGTACTATAAGCAAGTTTCAATCTTAACAATTAAGTTCACTATTAAGTCATGATTTTGTGAATCTAGTAACTGATTGTAATGAGTCAAATATGTATAATATTACCGAAATAATTACAAGAAACTATGAATATTGCATTCAATTTACACACGTTTGGTTATTAATAAAGCTTTTGAGTGTATAATAAAATATGTTTATGCTTTTGTAGACTAAGTGTGTTTGTTTTTAAATACACAAATATAGAACATTGTGTAAATTTAATACTGCAAGGAGTCATTCTCACTTTGTGTTTGCAAGTTGCATGTGTACATGTGCAACCTTGTGGACCATCTAGGAATGGTATAATAATTATACTTGCCTATATATGTAGGAATTATACATTATAACGTCATGTGTACATGTGTACTCATAATTAGTATTGTTTGGTGCATGGTCATAATAATAATATTACTATCATGGTAACATAATTATTGTGCTTACACAATATATATTATAATCACTTGACTCAGTTTAATTTGACATTATGATTAATAATTGTATTTTATTTGTAATGTATATTATGTTTATGCACCTAATTGTTCTCATCTTTATATATGCTGCAGTTGAATTGTCAACTACTGGAGAAAGTGTCCGTCTAACATGGTCTCCTCCTCTTGTCACTGAGGGAGCCTCCATCACTGGCTATGAAGCCTCCATTGCCACAACAGCAGAGATGAGGGTGACTGAGTCCTCGACCTCCCTATCCTCATCTGGAAGAGAAATTGCATTTGAAGGTCTCCAACCACTCACTGTGTATGAGGTTGAGTTGAGAGTGAGGGTTAGTTCAGGCTCGTCTAATCTTCTTCAGCCATTTTACTCTGCCAATGTGACAACTGTTGAGAAGTCCAATACTGAGGCTGTCGTCAACGGAGTGGGCGGTGCTGCTGTCATGCTTGCAATAGTGGGTGTGATCATTGCTATTGTGGTGGGAGGAGTCATTGTTGGATGCTTTGTCAGGAAGAAGCGTAGAATGTTAGTTGAAGTATATATGACTATATATACTAGCATAATTAATAATAAGTATATATTGGTATAATTTTCATAGTGTATAGAAGTTCATGTAAACTACCTACTTGTGATGACGTTTGCTGGTCATGCATGGGAATGTGATCAGTATCTTTTCGAAACTATATAGCTATATATTCTGGCAATGCATGCAGCCTCAATTATATATGTATAGCTGATTAAACAATACATAATGAACTATACGGTACATGCATATATATATATATATATTATATATATATATATATATATATATATTATATGTACATATACAGGGCATATATACTTATACAATGTTATCATCCATCCATGATACACATTGCGCATATACCAAATTATGCAGGTCAAGTGATTGAGGTGAATATGAACATATGCATACTAGGCAATCTAGATCTTTCATATTTCACAGCTGCATATCATAATGATCCGTACTCCTAGTTTATTCTCAGATTTTCCCAGCGCATATGGAGGTGGCCAATTAATCTTGAAATTTCCCTCATCTTCTGTAGACAAAGTCCAAAACAATCAGAAGAAGGAGCTGACGATATTAACATGGAGAAGAACCCGGCTTATGGGGATCTAAATGTGAAGGGTAAGGGACTTTCCCTATGCTTGTCCTATAATAATAAGGCTGTGAAATGCCCACTGACTTTATCCATGGTACAAATACATAGTATATTGACACGCAAGTATTAGCATGTGTTGTATGCATACTGCAGATTAATTGAGAATGCTAAAACAGCTAACTATTGGCAAGTTGATATTAAAACGTAATTTGACACTGAAGTTTTCTATCATGTATGCAAGTTTGTCGGCTCTGGAGCAAATATGTAAACTGTAAAACTAATGTATAGTGTGTATATGCATGCAGCCATGGCCACTACGTATAGTTTTAATACCTACCCTATATACGTACAGTATTTAGGATGCATGTACATGCAAATTTGAATATATCCAAAAGAGCTCCAATGGACCATTGCCATATACTGTATGGGTGCTATAATTTTCGTGGAACATATATTTCATGATTGAAGAACTTGGCTGTATAATTTGTGATTTTATTCTCGTGAAGGGACCAGTCCCTACTAATGGACTATAGTCTCTAACCAAAATTCGCGATTATATTTTGGTGAATGCTGGCACATTTGCAAAAATTATCTGCGAAAATAAAGTCCCATGAAAGTTTGTGCCTATATATACACAAGTGCATGCATATTTTGGTTCCATTATTTCACTAAGTCATGTATTGAATGTTGAAAGCTATAATAATAATATTATTCTGTAACAGCATATATATTCTTCTCCTGCAACTATGTACATGAATACACTGTATACTCCACAGATCAGTCTCCAAGCCGTGAGGTGGACGCAAGGTATACCACAAGTGGTAATCCCACAGGTCAACAGCCTTACGAGGAGATTGCATTCCACTACTGAGGGAAATACAGACTTTAGCATATTATGTGCACTACTAGTACTTCAAACTCCGGATCTTCCATTATATACATAGTGTGTCATCTTGCATTGAAACTCTACATGTTCAGTGTTGCATGGTTGGCAGCTCAGGTTCTCTGAGGCAGTACAATAATATACATGTACTGTCATTTACACTCAGAATACAGCTATTTTTGATTGATTTTACCGATGTCTCATTTCATTTAATGGATCTGAAGTTTGCATAATTTAATATTTCATTGATTCTAAAGTATAATAATTATAATAGCTGAATTTAACAGTTAACAAAAGCTACAGGATGTAGCCATGGTTACACATGCAGTGCATGTTATGTCCGCCCTGCTGCAGACTCGTTGTATATTATAATTAATTTAACTTACATAATATCATGTAATGATAACTGTATAAACATTATGTATATACTATGTGGGCATTCATCTTTAAGGTAAAGGGGGGTAATTTGGAACAGTCAGGCCAAAAGCAGTACTAGTGTCAGCCACAAGTAACATCCATTATTTCTCGTCTGTATTGTCTCCCGTAAAGGGGGAGTTTGGCAGTACGTAGCAAGGATGGTTGGGTAACTTAACCACAACAAAAGTTACAGGCCCTGTTCCCAATTACCAACGTGTTCCAAATTACCCCCCTTTACCTTACTATGGACAGTGAGACTGCACACATCCTTTCTGAATGAAATTGCAAAGAAAGTGTGGGAACTGGATAAAATGAGGGAGCAGTAGTATAGTGTACGAACAGCATTATAGATAATAATGTACTCAATTAAAAATACATAGGCTTGTGAGTATATTGCAAAATATAATGTCCCCATAAGTTGCTTCAAAGATGATTATCATGAAACCATGATGGTGTTCATGTGCGCTATTAATTCCCTAATATTTACTCACCTGCATCCATTATTTCTTCAGTCCCCTACTGCGTACACTAATCATGAAAGTCACCAATTTAACCTCTATTTTCTGTCAGTGATTATTAATAAGCTATATAATTTCAGTTTAATTGGTTTCTGTTTGTTTCACTTTAAAATTTGTTTATCTCTGTGTCCTTTGTCTTTCTGTCATGTATGCACGACTCTGTTGTGCTAAGAATGAAATCAATTGCTGAGGTCAAGGGCCATTTTGGCTATAATATAATATATAAACACATATAATATATATATAATATATATATATATATATATATATGGTATAAAGTACCTGTTATCATGCATACTATATATTATACATAGCATGGGAAGGAGGTCGGTATCAGAAAATATAGCCCCTCGATCGCGGGTGCTTATATTTACCTTCGCGCTTCACACCTCGCTATAGGAGAAATTCTGGTCTGCAACAAATTAAGCTGTCTTAATTCTGATGTGGTCCTTTTTCCGGGGTGGTCTTATTGCGAGGTTCTACTGTATGTCAAGCACCCTTGGATCTATAGATACATACATTTTCTGATACCGACCTCCTTCCCATGCTATACAACAATATCATACATATAAATATGAATATATAATATATAATATAAGAATACATGCACTGGAAGCTATATAATATATACAGTGACTTCTCATTAATCTGCCACAATTCATTTTCAAGAATAATGGCAGATTAATGAGTTTGGCGGATTATCCAAATCAATTTGCAGTCTTTTGTAATAATTCATGCACAAAATTGATGGCAGATAAAAGGGTTTGGTGGATAAAGCAGTGGCGGATTAACGAGAATTCACTGTACAGTATTATATAGTTTTTAGGATCATTATGTACATATACAAATCCCTATTATATTTGTTGTATGTTGTAACACATACAGCAGCACTTAGTGCCTTGCTGGTCTCGGTTCCAGCCCAACGTCCGCGGCTGCATATAATATAGGCACCAAATTCAGGTCTATAAGAACAAGACTAGTGCCCTGCATACATGTACATTGTACCCATACTGTTGTGAAACCTGTCTGCTGTCACTTCCAGGAATCCTATTGTTATCGATAATAATAACTAATTGTTTACCTTTGTGCATTCACTTGCGCAAACTCTGTGGCTCATGTCTAGATCTCCTCTTCAAATTTTCTCTCTGTTCTTACTCATTTCTAGTGCAGCTACTCAGATAACAGAGGAGTGCCAGCATCGGAGTGGTTATCAGAATGGTGTGTTTGAAAAGTAACTGTTGTTTTAAATTTACTATTCAGTTGAATACCCTTATAGCAAGAAAAGTACTAAATATTATATAATCTGCTCCATCTTTGCAGGATCCTACTATATTCTGTGGTCCTCATTCCCTCCTTTATCAGTAAATGAATCAGCTATAGATGTTTATTGTTGTATGGAATACAATTACTTATTTCATCGAATCAAATATCGTTTCTCTTCGACAAATTATGTGGGAATTGCACTTGGCTTACAAGAAGCGCACAAAGCTGTTATGCCCTGGATGTACTCAAGAATTCTGGATGCATACTGTGATCATGTGCATCGAAGGGACTGTCTTGATATGTGGAGAGCAAATTATAGTGACTACCTCATTGGATCTCACATGTTCTCTGATCTGAAAGCAAACACTCTCTATACAGTGGCTACACTGGCTTGCTACCATAGGCATACTATTTGTACTGTTGGCAGAGCACGATTTGTTCAATACTCTAACATAACAACCAAACCAGAAGGTATTTATAAGATTGGCTAAGCTTATATATACTAGCCCTGTTATGCATGAATATAATCGTAACATTAGTACATGGTATATTCACTGCTTGAAGTATGCAGTTATGTTCTGATACAAGTTTCTCTTTGTATATACTCAGTCCCTCAATTCCACATCAACAGCAGCACCTCAACCTCCATCACTGTACAGTTCCCGTACAACTACTACACTGGACCTCCTCCACATGGACACGAGGTTGTAGTGGAGAACAAAGACCTGAACAGTGTGTTGTCGTACTCTCGCTACTTCCAGATCTCCATCCTCCATGCTGTCATCTCTGATCTGAGTCCAAATACCGAGTATGTACTACACATCAGAGCTAACGGTAGTCACCACACTGGTAACTATGGACGATGGAAGAGTGTTGAAGTGAAAACTCAACCAGTGGGCAAGTATACATGTAATTTATATAAGGGTGGCAAAACATGTAGCTAGTATAGCTTGAGATGTACCAAAACTATGATTAAAGGCTTATATGCAGGTTAGGGTTAGGGATCATGCATGTATGCATATATTGGGAGCTATGTAGTGGCCATATATTATAATATCATATATATACGCAGACCTATATACTCTCTCATGCAGTGATTCTCAGTCATAATATACTATAGCCATGCACAGCCGATTGCTACTTCCTTTTTCCCCCATATGCACAATAAATTGGAGCAATTCCCATTTTTCTCCATCCATGCTATATATGTATAGGCTATAGCTCTCATGTTGGAAGTTATGTATTATATATGTCATTTAAATTTGGGGAAACTTATGCCTACAAGTATATCCTCTGCATGAAGAGGGGCTCGGGATCACGCTAAGACAAGAGTATTATAGCAGTTGTATATACTGGTGTAGGCTATAGGGTTGATTGATTCAGAAGGCTTCAATTATGGATCAGTTGGCTTCAAAACTATTAACTGAGTGCATGATGACTAATTGAAAACTGCATGTTTTCACAGAAAATATTAATGATACAATACTAATTTTGATATGCATATACATGTGTAGGGTGCAATTTATACATGAACAATATAATATAATATATATATATATATATATATATATATATATATATATATATATATATATATATAATTATTATTATTACATGAACAAGTAACTATATATAGCCATGACTGTTACTGTGGAATGCGTAACCAAAGAGGAATTTAGGATAATTGCTACAATTTTGACAATCACTGACTGAGTACATTATATGCCTGCACTGTCTGTGCAGTTCCAGCTGCAGGATCTCTCAAGGTCACCATCTCTCCGAGAGACACTGCTGCTGTCCTGACACTCTCCCCAGCGCTCCCCTATCAACACTTTGACACATTTCTCTTCACTTGGCATCAAGAGGGAGATCCTGGTACCGTCCATGAAACAAATGTCAGTTTCGAAGAAGGAGGTGTACTATTCCTGGAAGGATTGAAACAGGGACAGAAGTACATTGGGAACTGGAATGGAAACAGCAATTTTAAATTTGAAACCACCAAATATGGTATGTATCAGTTGAATTGCATACTCAATGCATGTGACCAATCTACACTATTGCAGCACACACGACTGTCCAAAGTGTGACTGATAATACAGTCTTTCATTTAATATTTATACAGTATAATATAATATTATTATACATTTTCAGTGTATAGATATCAGTTGAGTGTATACACACATATTGCATCCAAATATACACTGATGTGTCATATTGTATACAAATTCGATGTGTACAATATAGCAACTATAATAATATTAGATTCTTTGTACATGTTCCTTATTGTCTTCAGTTGAAGTATCCATTACTGGTGAGAGTATCCAGCTGAAGTGGTCTGCTCCTTCTGTTGCTGAGGGAGCCTCCATCACTGGCTATGAAGCTTCTGTAGTCACAGCAGAGGAGACGAGGGTGGCCAAGTACTCCCTGTCCTCATCTGGAAGGGAAGTTAAATTTGAAGGTCTCCAACCACTCACTGCCTATGACGTAAAGTTGAGGGTGAGGGTGAGATTTAGATCTGGTTCTGCTATCCTTCAGCCATTTTACTCAACCAACCTGACAACTGTTGAAAGGGCCAACACTGAAGCTGTCGTCGACGTACCGGTCAATGGTGTGATTGGAGCTGCTGTCATGCTGGTGATAGTCTGCTTGATCACTGGTGTAGTGATGGCAGGATTCTTAATAGTCAAGAAGAAACAAAAGATGTAAGTGATTCAGAACGTTAACCTCAGCATTAGTAGATACAATGTCATGTATACCTATGCCTATAGTGAATGGGGAGAGAGGTGTGTGTGGGGGGGGGGGGGGCAATTCTACATAAGAATAGAATGCAGCAGAGGGCCGTAGGAGCCTATTCGGCCAGTCCGGCAAGCGCTGGACCAATATTTTGTGAACCCTTGTAAAATGAATCCTTGAAAGTTGTAAATTTGCAAGGAAAGTAAGAAACCATGAATAACTCTTGCATGACAAGGCTTCATACAAGAAATAGTTTATGATAAGAGCAAATCCAACCTTCGTTTTCTTTGATATAAGCAAATTTGTCTAGTTCCTGCATGGGAACTTCAGCGCAGTCGCCATTTTTAATGAACTTTAGAGCTAGTTCGGTAGGTTATTTCTGTTTTGTAACAGACACAATATTATGGCTGAACTGTCGTCGTTGTTAGTCTCGCATGGCCAGACCTATCCTGCCTACGCTCGGGAAAAACCTTCGGGGGGGGGGGGGGAGAAAAGGTCTGGCCACGCGAGACTAGTCGTTGTCATCATCATCAAGTTTTGGGTTGCACTAATTTAATTTTGTTAGTGATACAAAAAATATTGCCTGACCAAAGAAAAATAGCTTCCTACGGCCCTGCAGCTATATTGCATCTTAGGACCCACATTATTGTATAATCACATAAATGTAGATTTTTTGAGAGGATGATAACATGTTTACGAATTTGCCAGTTAGGCTGTGATTACAAAAGTTTCGGAGTCATTGTTTGCATTTCGTATGTAGTTTTATAATACAGTGCAGGGGCGGATGCAGAAAATACTCTGACTAGTTTCCTTTATAAGATCCCAGTGTTGTAGTGTAATGCAGCTAATAGGGACCTTTTGCAACTCGTAACGAGTAGTTCATAACGA
>CAUJGJ010000242.1:3021976-3026976 GCA_963170055.1 Halisarca cf. caerulea | reverse complement strand
AATTGAACAAACGTTAACTCTGTGGTCTACTCATGTCTCCTCTTCAAATCTTCTCTCTACTAGCACTCATTTCTAGTGCAACTACTCAGATAACAGAGGAGTGCCAGCATCAGAGTAGTTATCAGAAAGGCGAGTGTTTGAAAGTTGTTCTGCTGTTTGATTACCCTTATCACAGAAAAGTTCTAAATATTAATCTATAGTCTGCTCAATCTTTACAGGATCCTCCTTACTGTGGTCCTCATTTCCTCCTTTATCAGTAAATGAATCAGCTATAGGTGTATATGGCTGTATACAAAATTACAGAGTTAATCAAGTCAGATATCTTTTCTATGAGGATTATGTGGGAATTGTACTTGGCTTACAAGAAGCACATAACACTTCGATGCCCTGGACGTACTCTAGACTTCTGGATGTATACTGCAATCATGTGCATCAAAGTGCCTGTCTTGATATGTGGAGAGCAAATTACAGTAACTCCCTCGTTGGATCTCACACGTTCTCTGATCTAAAAGCAAACACTCTCTACACAGTGGCTACACTGGCTTGCTACCGTAGGCCATATTTTTGTGTTGCTGGCCAGACACGATATATATATGTTCAATACTCCAACATAACAACCAAACCAGAAGGTATGTATTAGATCGACTAAGTTTACTAGCCCTATATTGTGCAAGCATTACATAATATATTGTTACATATATAATATTATATCAGTATAAGAAATGCAACATTAGTAGTACATTCACTGCTTGGGGTATTATTTTTCATAACTTACAGATTCTCTTTGTATTCAGATCCTCAGTTCCACATCAACAGCAGCACCACAACCTCCATCACTGTACAGTTCCCGTACAACTACTACACTGGACCCCCTCCACATGGACATGAGGTTGTAGTGGAGAACAAAGACCTGAACAGTGTGCTGTCGTACTCTCGCTACTTCCAGATCTCCATCCTCCATGCTGTCATCTCTGGTCTGAGTCCAAATACTGAGTATGTACTACACATCAGAGCTAACAGTAGTCACCACGCTGGTAACTATGGACGATGGAAGAGTGTTGAAGTGAAAACTCCACCAGCAGGTGAATACATGCAAGGTTCTATCCAGTGGGGGGGGGGGCTTCCACCTCAAAAAAATTCCAACTGTACATGTAATGCAAATTACTGTAGAGAAGGCCTTACGTTAATGTCAAAGTCAACCTTAAATGGTCTGAAATACCACCTTATACAGTGAAACCTGCCCAATCCGACACCTCTCTAAACCGACAAATGCCTAAACCGACACTGAATTCGAGGCACCGATAGTTTTTCAATACAAAATCACCTGCCTAATCCGAAAACCGACATCCATTTTGGAGTCCCTAGAATAAAATTAACCTGTACAATCCGACAATTGTTGCAAATTGGCTGGAGTTTCTCCTTCTATTTTCCCGCCGTACGCGTTATGCTTGCATGCGGACGCCATATTGCTTCATTACGTAATGATTCAATAACTAGAGAGGTTTAGCATAACGTAGTAAGCTGAGAGGTACGTTTGAAATTTAGAACGTTTTTCGTTTTAGCAACGTCGAATACTTCATACGTAACGTTATAGCGACATAGAACTATGACGAAGATCTTTTTTGCGAGTTTTTGGCGATTCTGAGGGAGATTTGGGTTCCTAGCGTTCTTTTATTATCAGAAACGGAACGCCAGGCGGAAAGCAGCAGTTAGAGGAGTAATGGAGAGAGCGTCAACACGAGCCTTATAACGTAGAACAACAACGATACCTTGATACGTCGAAACCGTTCTAATTTACCGCGGTAACGGTAGCGGGTGAATCTGAAAAATGGCGGCAGGACGATTGACGTGACAAGTGGACCCTTTCGATTGATTTATCATCCTTACCCTTGATTGTATCAATAGAAGATGGTCTGTTGTAGATGTAACAGGTCTGGTACATGCTCTAATTGTATTTGCAAGAAATCTAACAGGCGCTGCCATAATTGCCTGCCCTCCAGATTGGACAATTGTACAAATCAAGATGCTCTTTCCTCGCAAGAGCTATCTTCTGTACCTGGGATGAACGTTTTAGAAGAAGAAGAAGGGAATAATGATTCGGGTGATTTACCTAGTACTCCCGTGGAGACCTTAGACGATGTTTTAATTGCCTCTGTGAACGACGGATCTACTGATATCGGTCGGGACTCTAATGTGACTCAAGGTGATTTTTCGTGGGGTGACCTTGACGGTAATGTTTTCTCCAGAATTGTTGATGATTGCTACAATGAGGTGGTGCACTGGAAAAGAAATATTTTTCTCATCCCTAGTGGTGGAGTTGGGAAGGCCTTTGTCGACGAGGTAGCGAGATTGTTCCAATCCTATGCCGATAATGATGCTATTGAGCCTATTGCTTTGAAGTCGTGTATGTTGATGCAAACTCTGCTACTGCAGAAACCTCACAAGAAAAGCAAAGCAAAGGAACACTCTGCTGCTCTGAGTAGGAGGTTAGAACTATGGCATAGTGGTGAAATAATGGCCCTGATGGATGAAGGACGGAGTATTCAAGCACGCCTACCACCACCTAGTCAAAATGTACGTGAAGACAACTTGGCTAAGAAATTTGCTAAGTTAATCGGTATGGGGAAGATACGTGAGGCCCTAAGATGTATTGAAGGCACGACTTTTGGTGGTGTACTACAAGTCGGCGACACCACCATTCTGCCTGACGGTACTAGTACCACTGTCCTTGATCGTTTGAAGGAACTTCACCCCCAAGCACAGCAGGCACAACCTGATGCTCTGCTTTCTGAACACCAAGAAGGCTCTCTCCCTTGTACTGACTCTATGTTTGACATTATCGATGCTGCATCTATCAAGAGAATTGCCAGCAAATGCCAAGGATCAGCTGGACCTTCTGGTCTCGATGCCTATGCTTGGAGAAGAATGTGTGTATCTTTTGGATATGCCTCTAACAATCTGTGTCATGCTCTAGCAGCAACTGCTAGGAAACTGTGCCAACAAACTGTCGATCCTAGAGGTGTATCTTCCCTGGTTGCATGCCGTCTGATTCCGCTAGACAAATGCCCTGGTGTCAGACCTATAGGGGTGGGAGAGGTTTCAAGGAGGATCATTGCTAAGGCTGTGATAAGTGCTGTGAGAGAGGACATGACACGAGCTGCAGGCGCTCTGCAGGTGTGTGCAGGACAGGAAGGTGGAGTTGAAGCAGCAATTCATGCTATGGATGAGCTCTTTTGTAGAGAGGACGTCGAAGGAGTCCTCCTAGCAGACGCCTCTAATGCATTCAATGTCCTCAACAGGAGTTGTGCCCTTCACAATATCCAGTTCATATGCCCCTCTCTATGCAATGTTCTGAAGAACACTTATCAAGCCCCAATCCGCATGTTTATTCCTGGTGGCGGTGAGATTCTATCATCCGAAGGAACTACTCAGGGAGACCCACTCGGGATGGCAATGTACGCTCTGGCTATCAAACCTCTTATAAATGAGCTACATAATAGTTGTGACAAAGCAAATCAAGTGTGGTTTGCTGATGATGCCTCGGCCGCTGCCAAATGTCAACATCTCAGGAAGTGGTGGGACCTGTTATCAACTCGCGGTCCCAAGTATGGCTATTGTCCAAATGGGAAAAAGTCATTTCTGATAGTAAAAGAATGTTACCTTGATGAAGCCACGCGTCTGTTTGAAGGTACTGGCATTACCATCACTACCATTGGAGCAAGACATCTCGGAGCTGCTTTAGGGTCATCTCAATTTAAGGAGGAATATGTCAAATTGAAAGTATCTCAGTGGTGTGACGAAACTGAGAGACTCGCAAGCATTGCTTCCAGCCAGCCGCATGCTGCTTTTGCAGCTTACATTCATGGGCAGCAGCACAAGTGGTCTTTCATACAACGTACCATAAGAGACATTGAGGAGCTCTTTAGACCACTTGAAGACTGCATTAAGAAGAAACTGATCCCAGCCATCACTGGACGGGCTCAATGCTCCAACGTGCAAAGAGATTTACTGTCCTTACCACCTCGGATTGGTGGTCTTGGCCTGAGCTACCCTACTGACTCTGATGCTCAATTCCAGTCATCTGTCAAAATAACATCTCCACTAACAGAAATGATTGTGAATCAAGCTATTCATGCTCCCCTCTCTTCTTCAGATAGCACCCAACTCAAGGCTGAAGTGAAGAAACTCAAGAAGGCACAAGATGATGGGAAAGTTGCATCACTACGGCAACAACTTTCCAAGAGCCAGCAAAGACTCTTGGAATGTGCGGAAGAGAAGGGAGCATCCAACTGGGTCACTTCCATTCCCCTGGAAGAATTTGATTTCCTACTGCATAAGGGTGACTTCAGGGATGCTCTATGCTTAAGATATGGCTGGCAAGTCAACAACCTACCAACCCATTGTGCCTGTGGGGAGTCAATGTCGGTTGACCATGCCCTGTGTTGCCACAAGGGTGGATACACCATCTGCCGCCATAATAAAGTCCGAGACCTAACTGAAGTACTTCTGAGAGAAGTATGCCCTAACACCTCCATAGAACCACCCCTACAACCACTTAGTGGAGAAAGTTTTGACCACGGCACCAGCAGCCGTGAGGATGAGGCGAGACTGGACATAAAGGCCAGTGGATTTTGGCGTGCAGGTCAGGAGGCATTGTTTGACGTAAGGGTTTTTTACCCAAACGCCCCTACCTACAAGTCAAAACCCTTGTCTAGTGTTTACAGACAGCACGAAATGGACAAGAAAAGACGCTATGGTGAACGTGTCCGTGAAGTTGAGAGAGCAGCCTTCACTCCACTGGTGTTTGCGTGTACCGGAGGAATGGCCAGGGAGTGTACAACATTTTTCAAGCGACTGAGTTCCATGATTGCAGAAAGGAGAAAAATGAGGTACCAGCACGTGATCAACTGGTTGAGATGTCAGATCTCTTTCCTTCTATTGAGGCAATCTATCATGGCAATCAGAGGCTCCAGATCAGGCAAAAAGACCATCAACATCCC
>CAUJGJ010000242.1:3009476-3016976 GCA_963170055.1 Halisarca cf. caerulea | reverse complement strand
GAACCCTCTATAATTCAACACCTCTATAATAGTATTATCTGACATTCTGTCCAATTGAGGCATAATAATGTATATGCTAAGAGTCACTCCGTAATCCAACAACCTCCATATATATATATCCATCCCGCTTCATACTGATTATTAGCTGTGGCAGGGACGGATCTAGAAAAGCTCTTCATTACTCTTTATTAGTTGTATTTGCACACATTGGCATCTATTAGTAGTAACACCGTTAATATGGCCGCCCAACGCAAGTGCTCTAAATTGCTTTGCTTTTTTCTTGGGAGGAGGATCGGTATGGACTGACAAAAACTCTTTTTATCATCTAAACGGCTTATCATTAATAATTGAGACTCAAAAGCAAAAATCATAATGATTGATCTTCTACACAATTTTTTATATACCCCTTTGGAGAGAGGGAGGTGCTTCAGCACCCAAGGCACCCCCCCCCCTCCCTGGCCCCCTAAATCCACCCCTGTGTGGGATTTAGGAATTTGCACTCTGTACCCGGTCCAACCCACGTCTGTCTAGCTATCTACCCGTCTAGCCCCATGTTTGCCTAGTCCTATGCCCGTCTAGCTATGGAACGGGGACATCTTACCACTTACGAGCAAAGTCCGATCGAAGTCTGTCCCGTTGCAGAAGAAAGTTGTTAGAATCATTTGGCAGCATCTATATAGAGTAGCTAGTTTGGTTCCTTTTGGTATCTTTATCCATACGCATATTATGAAAGGCTAAACAATAGTAGAAGTCAATTTGCAATCCAGATGTTTTATGTGTGTTATTTCCAGACCCGGCTATTTTTTGGACCCGGCCATTGTTTACATAGGACTGCTTTTACCCCTGGCTATTAAACAAACCCGACCTTTATTCAGGCACGGCCTTTATATGGTCAAATTTTACGTTAATACCTATATCTATAATATTATAGGCAATCGATATCTAGTTTTTTCATGATTCACTGTTAATTGGATCTGTTTTTACTAAATTATATTTTATGCTACTACAATAATATAAGATGTGCCCAATATAGTGGTGTCCATTAATGTGCATGGAAAAATTAATTCCCCTTCTTTAGACTTAGTCCAAAACAATCAAAAGGAGGAGCTGACGATAATTATGATGTCAACATGGAGGAAAACCCAGCTTATGATGATCTGAAGATGAAGGGTAAGGGAACTTCCCTATTTATGTTACCTAAAAGGCTGTAAACTGCACACTGGCTTCATGGCGTATACAGCTTTTTGACATGCATTAGCATGTGCTCATGCAGTGCTGTACTGTGCAGACAAAAAATAAGCAGCATGCATATGAAGCTAAATGTCTAATTTTTCTTGGTGTAACACTTCTCTTAATCTTTGGAAGCCTTCAATGACAATTTCGGCTCTAGCTGTTTGCCAACAAGCACAAGCATGCAGCCATGCTGCACTTCTATATTACCATTTTGTTATATTACATGTAACAGGATACTGATGAATGCACAAACATGCCAGAGAGCTTTGCATGCAATGCATATAATATAGAATGTCACATCAATATTGTACACAAGTCATGTACATGTGCATACATGTATGCGTATTGCTACCAATAATTTTATTTATATGTCGAAACTAATATGGAATGAGCACTAAATAGTATATTCTCTTAAAACTATAGTTAAATTATTTTTTATATGTACACCTACACTATACTATATACAGCCAAGTCCCCAAGCCATGCACGTGAGGTGGATATAGAGGATGTGAGAAGTACCACAAGTGGAGACTCAACGAGTCGACAGTCCTATGAGAAGGTTGTGTATTGCAACTAAGAAAAAAACAGATAGTTATAACATAATAACTTGGTAAATATTGTGATTATAAGATCCTCTATTGATTGAAGCTCTGCATGCATGTGTTGCTTGGTCTGCAGCTGAGGTTTCGTGAACTGTGTAATACAGATTTCTTTCGTTTAGTGGATGTTTTATTTCATTTAACAGATCTTTCATTACATTACATACATGCATATGTGCATTATTTCAACTTTTGGATCTTCCAATACGTATTTTATCATCTAGCTTGCATTGAGGCTCTACAAGCTCAATGTTACATGGTTGGCATGCAGTTGAGGTTCTGTGAGCCAGACAATATACTGGATACATGCAGCAACGTCACTTACACTCAGAATACAGCCATTTTTGATTGATTTTACCGATGTTTGAATTGATTTCATTTAGTGGACTGGAATTCGCATTTTCATTGCAATTAACAGATTCTGAAGTTCATACGTAGGTATGTTATGTCCGATTTCTGAACATATAACAAAACAGCGGACGTCTTCGAGGTACTATAATTTTTCGCTTCGTTCTTCATCCAAATGTAAGTAGACTTTAATTCTGAAAATAGTCAAGACAGTATCTGCCATATAAATACTGTATTCGAAAGTGACAAAAGCCAGTTTTAACCTCTGTGAGTTGCGTTTGGTCAGTTTTCTTTACTCAATCTATACGGAAATATTTCAAAAGGCAAAAAGGCGGTGGTTAGAATCTCGGCTTCTGGACACGAAAATAGGTTGAAAAGATAGCACAGATTAAAAACTAGTCTTACTAAATCGAATCTTGGGGGACGATGCTCCACTCCGCAGCTGGTATGTCCAGGGGTTTCCGCCTCCCATTTACAAGACATTGGGGGTCAAACCATATTATTACTCGAAAGAATAATGATATAAGTACAAAAAATAAGAGGTAGAGGACCTCGGACACAGGGGTGTGTAATAATATGATCATGTGATCACAGGTACAATTACTTCCCTGGCAAGGGAAAAGAGAATGACAGCAAAGTACAGACATATAGACAAAAAATACAGAAAAAAAACAAGCAATAACAACAACAAAAAAGCCATACAACAAATTATTAGTTATTGTAAAGTGAATTATTATTAATAAACCGAGTGGAGCAACACACATTGCCCCAAGATTCGATTCTGAGGGCTTGGTCCCTTACTAATAACATATCGCAGTTTCAAAGCCAAAAGCCGAGATTTCTACCACTGCCATTTTCGATGAAATTTTCTTGTCGAACATAGCTGACTTTTTATAGGCTGAGTCACGTATCGTCACATGGTTTGGTGTTGGGTGGACTGTATGTATAGGTAGCCTGAATTGTGGCTAATAATTAATTCCCCCAGGAAACTTAAAAAATATATATGCCTTATGTTTGTCATTGCGTGTATGTGTGTGTGTGTGTGTGTGTGTGTGTGTGTGTGTGTTTGTGTGTGTGTGTGTGTATGTGATGTGTGTACATGTGTGTGTGTGTGTGTGTGTGTGTGTGTGTGTGTGTGTGTGTGTGTGTGTGTGTGTGTGTGTGTGTGTGTGTGTGTGTGCGCTTATATTTATCTCATACATGCGCAGCACTTTGCACCTTGCTATAAATATACCAAGCACCCTCGGGGCTATATTTTCTGAAACCGACTGACTTCCCATGCTTTATATCTTAACTCAGTGAAACCTGTCTTAAAGACCACTTGTACAGAAAGACCACCTGTCTATAGTGACCGCTTGAGGCTACTCCATGGACGACCTCAGTTGTACTACTTCACCTCTGTATAAAGACCACCTGTCTACAAAGACCACTATCACTTGGTCCCTTGAGCGGTCGTTATAGACAGGTTTTATTGTATAATAGTATGACAACATGTATACAGGTACTTTATGCCATCAAAATAATACTGTGATCTGCTATCTGGTTGCATATTGACTATACCTGCTCTGTGATTACACAATAGTCATACTTTTTTATGTACAGTAGAACATCGTTATTGAGAATATATACTGCTAATAATCGGTTTTAGAAAGTACAAGGATATGATATGTACCCCAGCTTATAATTATAAGCAAGTACTGCTGATAGTGAGTAGCAATTTGAAGGGTTCCCAGGTGCACTCACTAACGAGGCTTGACTGTCTTTCATTAAGTTAGCAGAAGTGCGAAATAAAAGTTCTTCGTAGCTCCAATTGCAAGTGCAAATCCTTACAGGCTATATTGGTTTTGTTATGTGCTGCATGTATACAGCAGCACTTGCATACTGTCCTGCTGATCTCAGTTTCAGCCCAACTTCCTCGGCTGCGTACATAGGCAGCAAAATCAGGTCTATAAGAATGAGACTAGTGCCCTGCATACATGTATATATAATATACTCATGCAATGCATACTGTTAACATTGTGAAACCTGTCTACTGTCATCTCTAAGAATCCTGTTGGTATAGATATTAATATATAACTAATTGTTTACCTTTGTGTATTCACTTGCGCAAACTCTGTGGCTCATGTCTCCTCTTCAAATCTTCTCTCTGTTCTTACTTATTTCTAGTGCAACTACTCAGATAACAGAGGAGTGCCAGCATCAGAGTAGTTATCAGAAAGGTGAGTGCATGTTTGACAAGTTGTTTTGCTGTCCATGTTGATGAAATACCCTTACAGCACAGATAGTACTTATCAGTCTACATATCTATAATCTGCTCCATCTTTGCAGGATCTTCCTATATTCTGTGGTCCTCATTTCCTCCTTTATCAGTAAATGAATCAGCTATAGATGTTTATTGTTGTATGGAATACAATGACATATTTCATCGAATCAAGTATCTTACAGTTCTCTTTTCGACAAATTATGTGGGAATTGCACTTGGCTTACAAGAAGTGCATGAAGCTTTTATGCCCTGGATATACTCAAGAATTCTGGATGCATACTGCGATCATGTGCATCGAAGGGACTGTCTTGATATGTGGAGAGCAAATTACAGTAACTACCTCGTTGGATCTCACACGTTCTCTGATCTGAAACCAAACACTCTCTACACAGTGGCTACACTGGCTTGCTACCATAGATATTATTTTTGTACTGTTGGCAGAGCAGGATTTGTTCAATACTCTAACATAACCACCAAACCAGAAGGTATTTATAAGATTGGCTAAGCTTATATAAGCCCTGTTGTACATGCATGTTTAAATAGTAATAAATCGTAACATTAGTGTAGTAGATTTACTAGCCCTGTTATGCATGAATATAATCGTAACATTAGTACATGGTATATTAAATATTCACTGCTTGAAGTATACAGTTATGTTCTGATAATAGAAGTTTCTCTTTGAACTCAGTCCCTCAGTTCCACATCAACAGCAGCACCTCAACCTCCATCACTGTACAGTTCCAGTACAACTACTACACTGGACCTCCTCCACATGGACACGAGGTTGTAGTGCAGAACAAAGATCTGAACAGTGTGTTGTCGTACTCTCGCTACTTCCAGATCTCCACCCTCCATGCTGTCATCTCTGGTCTGAGTCCAAATACTGAGTATGTACTGCACATCAGAGCCAACGGTAGTCACCACGCTGGTAACTATGGACGATGGAAGAGTGTTGAAGTGAAAACACAACCAGTAGGTAAGTATATACATGCAATTAATATAAGGGTGGCAAAACATGTACAGCTAGTATAGCTTGAGATGTACCAAAACCATGATCAAAGGCTTATATGCTCTCATGCATGTATGCATATATTGGGAGCTATGTAGCGGCCATATATTATTATTATATGCAGACCTATATTATACTCTCTCATGCAGTGATTCTCAGTCATAATATACTATAGCCATGCACAGCCGATTGCTACTTCCTTTTTCCACCATGCACAATAAATTGGAGGAATTCCTGTTTTTCTCCATCCATGCTACGTATAGGATATAGCTCTCGAGTTGGAAGTTACGTATATATGTTATTAAAATTTGGGGAAACTTATACCTATAATATCCTCGGCATGTAGAGGAGCTTAAGATCACGCTAAGACATGAGAATATAGCAGTTATATACTGGTGTAGGGAATAGGGTTGATTAATTGATTCAGAAGGCTTCAATGGATCAGTTGGCTTCAATTAAAACTATTAACTGAGTGATGACCAATTGAAAACTGCATGTTTTCACAGAGAATGATGCTATACTGATTTTGATATGCATACATGTGTAGGGTGCAATTTATACATGAACAATAGCTAGTTATATATTACATATATATATATATATTACATATATTATTGCATGAAAAAGTAACACCAGCTAGCGCTATGACTGTTACTGTGGAAAACATAACTGAAGAGGAATTTAGGATTTGCTACCATTTTGACAATCACTGACTGAGTACATTATGCCTGCACTGTCTGTGTAGTTCCAGCTGCAGGATCTCTCAAGGTCACCATCTCTCCGAGAGACACTGCCGTTGTCCTGACGCTCTCTCCGGGTCTCCCCTAGCACCATTTTGACACATTTCTCTTCACTTGGCATCGCGAGGTGAACTCCGGTACCCTCTATGAAGCAAATGTCAGTGTTCAAGAAGGAGGTGTGCTGTTCCTGGAAGGATTGAAACAGGGACAGAGGTACATTGGTAATTGGAATGGAAACAACAATTTCAAGTTTGAAACCACCAAATATGGTATGTATCAGTTGAATTGCATACTCTGTGTATGTGACCAATCCACATTATAGCAGCACACACGACTGTCCAAAGTGTGACTGATAATACATTACTTTCATTTAATATCTATATAGTGTAACAGCATAATTATAATATTATTACTATACGTTGTCAATGTATATGTATCAGTTGAGTGTATAAACACATATTGCATCAAAATATACACTGATGTGTCATATATATTGTATAATTATAATATACTAATTCGATGTGTACAATATAGCAACTATATAATATCTTTGTACATGTTCCTTATTTTCTTTATAGTCGAAGTATCCTTTACTGGTGAGAGTATCCAGCTGAAGTGGTCTCCTCCTTCTGTTGCTGAGGGAGTCTTCATCACTGGCTATGAAGCCTCTGTAGCCACAACAGAGGAGACGAGGGTGGCCCAGTACTCCCTGTCCTCATCTGGAAGGGAGGTTAAATTTGAAGGTCTCCAACCACTCACTGCCTACGAGGTCAAGTTGAGGGTGAGGGTGAGATCTAGTTCTGGTTCTGCTATCCTTCAGCCATTTTACTCAAACAACCTGACAACTGTTGAAAGGGCCAACACTGAGGCTGTCGTCAATGGTGTGATTGGAGCTGCTGTCATGCTGGTGATAGTCTGCTTGGTCACTGGTGTAGCGATGGCAGGATTCTTAATAGTCAAGAAGAAACAAAAGATGTAAGTGATTCAGAACCTTGGCAATAGTACATGGCCTATGCCTATAGTGAACGGGGAAAGTGGTATGTATGGGGGGGGGGGGGGGGAGGGGAATTCTAGATAAGGATAGAATGCAGTATATTTTATATTGCATCTTTAGGACCCCCATTATTGTACAATATAATAAAAGTGGAATTTTCAAGCATGATAACATGTTTACAAATTTGCGAGTTAGGCTGTTATTACAGAAGTTTCGGAGTCATTTTGTTGCATTACGTATGTAGTTTTATAGGTATACAGTGAAACCGCGCTAATCCGAAACTCTATATGGAACCTGAATGAAGTGTCAGATTA
>CAUJGJ010000242.1:2996976-2999476 GCA_963170055.1 Halisarca cf. caerulea | reverse complement strand
AATTGTGTATATCATTTTAATGCTAAGATAGATTCGTTGCTGCATGCCTTTTAAGGCACTTGTAATGTAGGTCTGTATGCACGTGTGCTTGTGTTATCTTCATCGTTTGCTTCTGCAATTTCTTTCAGCCCACCTCTTCAAAGAGCTAAAGAATAGAACGAATGATTAAATTCTCCACTTTCAAATACTGTATTGGGTTCCATTGTCTTTTGTAGCTGTAAGATAGTCATGGTTACTGTATAAATTATTGTTCTGTGGGTGCAGTAAAAGAACTACCTTAGGCCATGATAGATTTTTATTTATTTCTGTTTTAGTCGTTTTCTCCAATATTCACGTGGTTTGTGTTCTTTGTATTTCAATTTTCCGTTTATTTTGTACAATAACATATTATATGCTGTGTGCATATGTAGAGCATAGTGCGAATATCATTGCGTAACGATAGTAAAATGGCGGTGGACTGATCACGGGAACATTTACAACCGGCCGGCATAAGCAATATTTGCCACTTTTCTACGAACGTATGTTTGTATATATCAGCACGTACGCTGATATACCTGAAAATACAGGTGAGTGGTTTGTAGTACGTCTGATGCTGCTTTTTATCGTTATTATTATCATAGGATCACTTTAGCATAGACCCTCTAAACATATGCTCTAAACTACGTAATTTTAGAGTGTCTGGTTTTAGTATCTACATATGTTATTATGCTGCCGGCGTGCATGTAATCATAGATACTCCATGTAGATAGATGGATAGGTAAATGGATAATTAGATAGTTCAACAGGAAAAGTCCCCTTAGAGTCAAAGACTGGAATGAACACCGTAAGATAGGATTGATCCATTCCCATCATAGATCTTTATGGCAGAGCACACATGTATGGTTCTTCCATCTATGTTCGATACTAGTCCAACTTGAAATTACATGCTGCACACTTTGCAGGGGATAACATGGCGGATTATTAGTCTGGTCTGGCCATACTCCTCGCCAGACTGAAGCTCACTTTTGTTTTCACTCGGCCTTGTCAGGAACCAGGTGTACAATGTGAACATGCACCAAACCCTGCACCATACTTCATAAAAATCTGATGGTTGGCTTGGAGAAAGTCTGGATTTCAGAGGTCTCCGATAACAGAAATTTTGCTGTACACAATTTCTGTTCCTAATCCTTTAGTTTCAGTGCTGATGATGGACGACGCACATACAAGTGCACTCGCTTCCATGGAAAGCAGGTTAAGGAGTTGTCTGTCTTTGGTGGGTGTGATGTCTAGACTGGAACGTCCAGCCGGAGGATTCCTGTCATGGGACGAGAGATATCTGGTGGAAGACATACCGTCTGAACCAGGCAAGGTGTCCAAGATTGTGGAACTCTTAAGAAAAAAGACAAATGAGGATTTTGACCGTTTCTGTTGCATTCTGGGCATGACAGGGAATGAACATTTGGCTCGAGAGCTAAACCAGAAAGTTGCATCATGTAAGGAACTCCTTGCATCACAATGGAAGTCTATTGCATAATATGGGGTATTTATTGCATAATCAACGACGCATGCTATATAATATGTAGTTTAGTGCTTACAGTAGTTGCCAATGTTTACATTTGCTGCTTATATCGCCACTTTGAGAGTACGGACATGTTTTTGATAACCTAGAACCCTTGCGATCCAGCATTTTAGACATGTATACCCAATGTGCACAGCTAGTGCATTGTGATAAGATTTGTTAATCCAGCACTGGCCCTCTTTAATCCAGCATCTGTAAGTACAACAAATGTGGTTGGATTAAAGAATCATGACTGTGGGAGATTCTTGGAATGTACATTCAGTACAACTTCTCTGTTTGAAGCAGTTTGGAGCATTGCAAGAATATCTACAGTTTGCAGTTGTTTACTGTCAAAAGCTTGTCCTGTTTGTTTAAATAATAATCTATGTATCCTTGCTCGTACATGAGTCAAAAATTGAGATGTTTCTGCACTTCAGCTGTTTGTTTGATAAGTGGTTCCTTTGTATGCTTTTCTTTCCATTGCAGATGTTGATACGGGCTTGCCATCAGATGAATCAAGCTTTGATCAAAGTAATGAAATTTTAAAATGTGTACCTTGTGCACATACATGATATTTTCTCTTCAGTTGCGTTTGCATTGCAATATTTTTGTTTGCACATGTAGAATCCTTCTTGAAGAAATACTATTCAAAGATAAAGACAGACATGGATGCCAGAGAGATAGCGCTGGAACTTTTCCACGATGATGTCATTCCTGAAGGTGTGAAGACGGACATCGATAGAGCGAGGGACATGAAGTCAGCTAATCTTCTTCTCTACGACCACCTCTTTAAGCAAGCCAATCTGTCTTCGCTGTTGCAAGTGTGTGAGGCGATGGAGAGTGCTCAGGGCATGGACAACATGAACAAATTGGGTAGTAGCATGAGGGAAGAGTTAGAACAAATTCAACAAGAACCATTTTGAGCACATGTGCACAAACAGACTCACGCAGGACTAGGTTGTT
>CAUJGJ010000242.1:2959476-2984476 GCA_963170055.1 Halisarca cf. caerulea | reverse complement strand
TGTGAGTGAGTGCGCGCGTGTGTGTATGCATGCACATGTATGCTCGCTTGTGTGTGTGTGTGTGTGTGTGTGTGTGTGTGTGTGTGTGTATGTGTGTGTGTGTGTGATGCACACTTACAGCATTGCTTTCCTCTCTATCCATAGAGCCCTCCAGTACCAGTCAAATTGTAGACCGTGCGAGGTCTGTGCCTGCCATTGCCAGTGTAACAGCAAGAGAAGTTGAGTTCTTTCTGAATTCGTCAGATGTGACTGAGTCTTTCAACTACTGCAGTGTTCTTTCGAGTGAAATGATTGCAGAGCTGAAAACTAGTGGAATTGTCACTCATGAGGAGCAGGAACAACTGAGCTCCAGTGGAATGGCACAGTTAGGTGGTGGTAGGATTATACTGAGGGCTTTACTAAGAGATCCGTGTCAGAGAAAACTAAAGGATTTCGGAAGAATTTTGTCCGGAGATGAAGCGCATATTAATAATCAGGAGTTGGCTGGGAAGATAGGAGCATTCTTAAGGGGTTTGTGTGTGTGTGTGTGTGTGTGTGTGTGTGTGTGTGTGTGTGTGTGTCGTGTGTATGTGTGTCGTGTGTGTGTGTGTGTGTGTGTGTGTGCGTGCCTGCGTGTGTGTGTGTGTGTGTGTGTGTGTGTGTGTGTGTGTGTGTGTGCACGTGCGTGCATGCATGCATGCAGTCATGTGTGTATGTGTTCGTGTATGTATGTGTGTTTGCATGCATGGATGAGTATGCATACATGCACACATGATATATACATGTAATACACTTATTATGTGTATTCATGCACTGGGTATGTGTATAATACAGCATGTAGATTGATCTATTTTATATACATGTACGTATGTACATTTATTTGAACACACACATACACATGCACGTGCAAGCACACACACACACTTGCGCGCACACACGCACACGCACGCACAACATGTATGCACACATATTTGCCTGCTGTACTCACTCCTTCAGAGCAACCAATTCAAGGACTGGCCACACAGTGCATGCGTGGGCCACAGAGCTCTCCTCAGTCGGCTCAAATGCGGCAGAGGTCGCAGTCAGCGCCTTATAGCCAACAGCAAGGGGTGTACGGACAGCCACTGGTGGGATGTAACCAGCAAGCATGGCCATACAGCCAGCATTCGGGAGTGTATGGCCCAGCTGGGGGGCATTACCGTCAACCAGGGGTGTATGACCAGCAAGCACAAGTACACAGCTCTCAGTCAGGATTACAACCAGGGGTGTGTGACCAGCATCCCGGACAGTACAGCCAACACCCTGCAGGTTACACCCAACCAGGAGGAGTACACATCCCAGGATCACAGCATGGAATGTATGGCCAGTATCAGAGTCCACCAGGTCCTCGAAACCGGAATCCTGTCCCCTTACAGCCCACCTCTCAGCATGGACATGACAGCCATGTACTAGAACAGGGTGCACAGCTGCCACGGGACACAGAGGAGTCTCACAACCTGAAATGTGAGTTTGTGAGCATGTATGTATATGAACAGGTGTGTATGTACGTGTGAACATCTACTGAAACAGTTCATGTGTACTGTAAGGCCATGGGATTCAGTACCTGTAGGTATGTATGTGTGTATGGGTGTGTGTGTGCGTGTGTGTGTGTGTATGTGTGTGTGCGTGTGTGTGTGTGTGTGTGTGTGTGTGCGTGCATGCGTGCATGTGTGCATGCGTGTGTGTGTGCGTACTTGTGGACATGTTAACGTGTGTGGGTGTACGCATTTTTGTATGCATAAAAGTGTGCTTGCATGGCCAGGTAGACTTTCGTATTTACACTTGCTATAGTCGAGTGCAGATGTAATCAGTTAATTTAGTTGCAGCTAACATTCTTCTCTTCAAACACAACTTGAAGTAATGTAGCAAAGTAGACTATTATCTGAGCAATCACATAGATATTGTAGATAAATCTTTAATGATCAATCAATTGAATGTTTTGGCCACATAGGCCTTCATCAGTCATGTACAATGCAATATTCTTGTCTTCCTATTCCCAGCTCCAACTCAAGCCAGTGACGACCCTCAAAACCACCCCTCACAGCAGAGTGGACACCACAGCCTTGTAGCTGCCTCACCGCTACCTCATGTGCACCAGGGAGAGTTCACCCATCCTCCTCCTGCTGTGCAGCATCAGGGGGGTGTGGGGGGACAGACACACCCACCTCAACCACAGCAGAATCCAGCAGGTGGAGTTGGTATGTATGTGCATATGTATAGAGTGAAACCTTTAAAATCTGACACTCAGAGGGCAACAAAACTGTGTCAGATTACAGAGGTTGTCGGATTAGCAAGAGATTCTTAGTATAGTTTAATATGGCTCCCAGTATGGTTGGATTAGGGAGAGTGTCAGGCTGTAAAGGTGTTAGATTACAGAAGTTCCACTGTGCAATGGAACCTCTTTAATCCAACGTTATTGCAACTATTGAACAGTCAGCTCTCCAGTACATTCCAGTACATACAGTGCTAAGCACATACCCTACATGTGTACAGTACTTTCCTGGTTGTTGAAGTGTGCGAAGATACGTAATAGTTTACCCAAAATACATGGCACCAATACCATAGATGCAGATTATTTTGCGGACTTAAAATTTTGTTAATATTGCATATACTGAAGAACATTTGCAATCTATTTTTTGCGGTTGACACTGTACACATACAATGCCTACACAGACAATGGCAGCAAATGACTCCTAAATTTTTGCGATCACAGCCTAACCTGCTAATTAGCAAAAATATCATCCTAGCAAAAAATCAGCATCTACAGTACAGTACGCTGCACACCCTGTGCCCATGGGCAACACTGTAAGTATTGCATGGAAATTCAGCCTTCCATCACATAACACTCACTGCATATTCTCAACACATATACAGTACTACTTTGGAAGATATTCTTGTGCTTCTATGTAAATGAATGACTTGTCATCTTTTGTCTGTAGACTGTTCCGAGCGCCCACTTTCATCTCAGTCTGAACCCAGTGAAGAGCAAATTTCTCAAACCAGTTCAATCAGTCAACCAAGTGTGTGTGTGTGTGTGTGTGTGTGTGTGTGTGTGTGTGTGTGTGTGTGTGTGTGTGTGTGTGTGTTGCATGTGTGCACATGCATGTGCGTGTTATGTACTATACCAAATACTTACTAAGCAAGTTCCCCATATTCCTCTACATGTAGTGTGTGCTTGTTTTCATCTCCTCTTGCATTCTTCTCTGTACAGGTGAAGAAGCCGGGCAGTGACCCTTCTTTACAAAATGACCTATTAGAGTTCTTCTATCAGGTCATGCTATCCCTACGTTTGGAAATACCACATGGTTCACTTCTTTGCATGTTCTCGTGTGTGCGCACGTGTGTGTGTGTGTGTTGTATACTTGTGTTTCATAAATGCATAGTAAATTTATTGTATAGTATGTATAAATTCGTAGAAATTATATTGCATGAAATTCTTATATTTGCTGTCATTTATATTCTTATTGTCTTAAGCTTAAGCTTGTCTGTGGCCCTTTCTAGCTTGCATGAAGCCATGCTTAACTTACTATATTGATGCGGCCGGCTATATTGATTCTTGTCATTTGCATGAGTTATAAAATTAATAGCATCTATGTTTCATGTTCAGTATATATTCATTCTGTAGTAATATATAGCATGGACACTCTAAATTACGTATTATATATAGATATAGTCTAGGTGAGTAGGCTATAATTGCGAAACATATCACGTGACAGTCACCTGACTAACCCTCCTAAAAATTCCCTTTCCTGTGGAGCTTGGAGAAAATGATCTAGCGATCATGAGCAACAGAGAAGTTGAGGGTGTTCTTCGTCAAGCTGGTTATGAAGATCTCAGAAGTTTAATTGACTATAACGACCACGTACAAGACAAACTAGTTTGGGCGCGGGATGGTCCTTTCATCTCTTCGGAGGCCAGTGATGCTATTATGGTGCGGAAGCGGAGCTCCTCTAAAGTGGAAGGTGCTGTAGCACTTCTAGAACATGTTCGCAAGAATTTTGACCTGGGATGTTTGAAGAAGCTCTCAGAAGCGCTGGAGAGCGACCCGACAAACCGACAGAACGTGCAGGCTGGTAAACTTCTAAGCCTGGCCATGGAGAAGATGAAAGAGAGGAAGGAAGGTAGCAGAAGTGTGTTCTGTGTGTGTGTGTGTGTGTGTGTGTGTGTGTGTGTGTGTGTGTGTGTGTGTGTGTGTGTGTGTGTGCGTGCATAGATCTTCCAAACCGATCTATGGTGTGCGTGTGTTCATGTGTGTATGCAGGCATATACGTGTATGTATATGTTCTGTGCATGTGTGTTTATGTACATACTTATGTGTACAGTACCTATGTACATACGTATGTGACCATTTGTATGTGTTTATTCGCAACCATATACATGCATATATGTATGTATACATGCATATATACATGTGTGTGTGTGTGTGTGTGTGTGTGTGTATGTGTGTGTGTGTGTGTGTGTGTGTGTGTGTGTGTGTATGTGCGTGTGTGTGTGTGTGTGTACATATTATGAATGTCTTTTCCACTCACAGAGGAAGAGAGGAGGAGGCTACCACAAACCCAGGAACAAGTTTTCGTCAGCAGAGCTGTAAATGAAACTGAATGTAGAGCGCTACAGTCTCAGTCAGGTGTGTTTATGTACTTGGTGTGTGCAAACGTGTGTATGTGTGTGTGTGTGTGTGTGTGTGTGTGTGTGTTTGTGTGTGTGTGTGTGTGTGTGTGTGTGTGTGTGTGTGTGTGTGTGTATGTGTGTGTGTGTGTGTGTATGTGTGTGTGTGTGTGTGTGTGTGTGCGTGTGTGTGTGTGTGTGTGTGCATGTGTGTGTGTGTGTGTGTGTGTGTGTGTGTGTGTACATGCGCATACTGCATGTGTGTATTCGCACATGTACATCTTATGATAAAATTGATCTGAATGTGCATATACCTGTATGCATGTGTACATGTATGCGTGTATCTGTGTGTATGTGCTCTCTAGTATACGTACACGCATACATTATTGTAGGCCGTTAACATGGTACAATGGAACCTCCAAACAAAGGACACTTCGGGGCAGCTCTGTTTGTTCGTTGTAAGGAAGTTGTCCTCTTTGGGAGGTTCAAAATTGTACTGAATTAATGGGGAAAAATTGTGTGTTTTGGAACCTCCAGCCTTGTCCTTTGTAGAGAGGGTTATAACACTATGTCCTTGTTTGGGAGAGTCCACTATCAGAGGTTCTGCTGTATTACTACAGTGGAACCTGCCTAATCCCCCACCTCTATAAACCAGCATTCTCCTAATCCAGCCAAGATTCTCTGACACTGTCTATGAATTCCCCATACAAACTGACCTCGATAATCTAGCACTGTTTTTATTCCCCAACGGGTGATGGATTTTATAGGTTCCATACTGTACGTATATGGCTGTCATCCGTTACATGGCACTTTATTTCTATAGATGGGCAGTCATCTCACTTTGATCAGAAGGCTTTCATGGAGAAATTCAAGGACCAGTTCTTACAGTGTGTCCCGGCCAAGAGCGTGGCCACGCGATGGGAGATCTACGACATCATTGACGAGAACACGTGTGAGGAGATCCAGAAAGCTCCTCCGGGAGACAGAAGTACTCTTCTGTACAAGTACGTCAGCTCACACACTGACCTGGACACTGCGAGCAAGATGTGTGACTTCATGATTGATGCTGGTCGAAGCGGCTACCCTCGCATGAAGAACCTGGGAGAAGACATGAAGAAAGAACTAAGAAAATATTCAAAGTTTGTTGTGTTCGAGTTTGCAAGATTTATAGTTCCCAGAATCGGCAGCTGTTTTGGTTTTGCTTTTGTCTGTACAGCATTTGCATACTTCAGAAGGTAGGGGTTTATTGGTGAAGGTACAGGGGGTGGGTGCTGTACATAAGTGCTGTGCAATAGTTTTTCAATTTGAGACAACACCTGTGATCAGTGTACTGGCTGTGGCTAGGATATTATCATAGATCTGGGTACAGTGGTACTGTGTGTAATTTGTGCTATTGTATTATAATAGCTGCAGGCACTGTTTGCTTATGTATATAAAATCTTTGTGTTTCTGACTCGTTCGGTGTATGCTAGTGTGTGCTTGTGTGGCAGTATGTGTGTGTCTGGGCATTGTGTGTGTGTGTGTGTGTGTGTGTGTGTGTGTAGGTGTGTATGGGTGTGTAGGTGTGCATGGGTGTGTGTGGGTGCATGTGTGGACATGTGTGTGTGTGTGTGTGTGTGTGTTTGTTTTGTGTGTGTGTGTGTGTGTGTGTGTGTGTGTGTGTGTGTGTGTGTGTGTGTGTGTATGTGTTTCTATGCAGACATGTACACACACACACGCACTTTATCTCTGGCTAAAAATCAATCTACCTATTTGTATTTCTGTACAGGTGAAAGAAACCAACTCAAGTCAGTCTCTCATGCCATGCAATTTCAGCCATCATTAATAATAATTATAATACTTTCCCTTATGTACAGTGTATGTCAAAGATATGTATGTATTGTACATGTAATAATAATAATAATGCTGCTGTCTGCGTAGATCTGAATATCACCCATCACTTGCTGTTTACCACTGGAGAATGTGTGGGCAAATAGCAAACAACCTCTCGTTTTATAATAATTTTTGGTAATATATTTTATTTTGTAGCTGCTTGATATTTCTTACTGAAATAATCAAGGTTAATTTTCAGGTAACTGAAGATAATTTCATGACCATTACTCAACTTTGAGACTATATCTGCAGACAATTGATTTGTTATAATACCAGTTGAGGGCTGCTTCCGGTGTTGACGGTGGTATGCGGGGGATGGAGGGGCACTTAAAATCTACTGCATGTCCTCGATCCCTCAGTTGTATAATTTATTTATAAACAATATAAAATTCCAACTGTTAATTCAATCTGCACACTAACTTTGGATTTGTTATAATTGCCATGCAATTATACAAGTACACGAATACCATTTCAGCAAAGGAAAGTTGCACTATGTATATAGATAGCCCCTATAATATATGCATGTGGTGGATAATGCAATTGCAAGTATATGCAATCATGCACTGTAGTTCCATTACAAGATATAATGGATGGATTTTGTTTCTGATCATCATCATCTATATAATAAGAATTGATCCTTTAGGTCCATCATAGATCTTTGGATCCAATGATTCACGAGGCAGCGGTAGTCTGGCACGCTAGACCGGCGATCCCCGCTAAAAAAAATATGAAAAACACACTAGTGGGGACAATCTAGCGAGCCAGACTTACCAGCGGGGTGGTCTGGTTCACGAGACTAGGGCTTTTGAAAGATGGCTGTCGCGCTTGTGAAGATGGAGTAACCCATTTCTAACATCGAAAGTGTTAGGGACTTATACGCTTACCTGGAAGGTTTTACTTGTCTATCAAACTTGAAGACTGCATTTGGTACAGGGCACCCAGGTAAACCAGTCATCACACGCGACATTGTAGTGTAAAGAGGTGCAACTTAGAGCGGGAGACCAAAAGCAGTCCCAACAGCAAGTGACAGGCTTTGTTCATCACGAGTATTGTCTACATCATAGAATATACATGAATTGATAGTTCAGCAGTAGCAAGTATGGCTAAACAACTTGGCCGTAGGAAAAGATGTCGACCCTATTCTAAGTTGCTTTCAAAAGTAACAGTGGCATTTTCCTCCCCCCCCCCCCTTTCTTTGTGTATGTCTGGCTTTGCTGTATTGATCCAGACCATAGACTCCATACTACTGTACTTACATAATGATAAGTAGATTCTATGATTGGACAATGATATGGTTCCCCAGTGTGACGGGGAATTTTAACCCCACTATTTTTTATCCCCCCGGTAAAAATATACTAGGATATTTCATCCCCCCAGGGTAAAGTATCCCAGGATTATATTATTCCAATACTAAGTGTTTTAGCTTTATTGTATATACATTGCCTGTTATTATGACATTTAATATTGCAATAATAGAAAAATCTTTCACAATTATACTCAGTATCATAGATTGGGGGGATAGTTTGTCCCAAAGGGGGTTGTCAATAATTGCACTTAAAACATTACGAATTTATAGATTCCATAGCAAGTATATACTAACACTTATACAGTTGTGTCATGAAAACATTGCACAAAGGAATTTTCATGATTTATGGTATACGGTATTATCCTTGACACTGTCACCCTTTCATCTGAGTGTCATTATAATTATGTACATCAGACACACACAGTCTCTTGTCAAATGAAGCAATAAACTGGGTCAAAAAACCGTCTTGGATTAATACCATACACACTGTTGTTTGAGTATCTTCTATGATTGTACACAACACATGCAGAGTAGTCTGGCATAGCTCATGCAGACCCAATACCACTAGACTAAGCGTATGGATTGAGCTCAAGTACTGCAAGCACGAGGTGATGTCACTCCGATACGTATGTCACTAGTGTCACCTGATATTAAATGGCTGTGCAAATGGCCGTTGTCATGGCTAACTTCCAGCGTCTATTGTGGAAATCCTACGTTAAGACAACGGAATATGTAAAAGCACCCCGATCAAAGTACCTAATTGATTTTAAAGTAGTTAAGGACAGTTTTGGACTTGTAGTCTCGGAACCGAGGAAATCATTTAGGTTTAAAGTAAGTGCCTCTTTTAGTAATCGTGTACGAAGCACCGTTAGAGTCTGCAAAATTTTTCACCTTATTTGTGTGCTACTCTCGTGCCCCCTCCCAATCAGTGGAACTAATTGTTGCATACCCTTTCGATCGATAAGAGATTTTGCATCAAAATTTTCCAATGTTGGCCTTAAACGAGACCCCAATTAAGTGTGTGGGATTCTCGATCAGAGTCTGCTACCAACCGGAAGTTGCTGACGAAATTAGTAAACCTAGCTTACGCTCGGTAATAAAAGTAGGCAAGATGTTAGTTGAAAGATTATACAAGAAAGCAAAAATAGGATAGCCGAGGATAGGATAGGAACTCTTGTTTAGTCTGGGGAATCAATATCCTGAGGCTACTACATGGCACCCGGAAGGCAAAAACTAAACTTCCAAAAATGAAGTACCAAAAGTACATAAAGTAATACAAGAAATACAAATTGCAGTATCAAACATATACTGCAAGTAGGCAAAATACATACAAATTTGAAAAATAATATGTAAAAGTAAAAAAATCACAATAAGATCAAAACAACCTGATACGTAGTATAGAGTGTCTACGTAGCTCTGGTTTTACAGTAACGATGTTTACGTCAAGCGCGTCATATTAAGATGGCGTCTTCTACTTTGTGTGTTTACAATCTTTGGAAACTGTTAGCGTATTTGCTCTGAGTAGTAGTGTCTGGTATAGCAGCCATCTATTTGGCCGCTAACTAATGCATCTCCAATGCTTGCTGGTAGGGGGTTAATTTTCCCAATGGGGGTTAGTTTTTACTGGTTTAAACTAACGGGGGGACAGTTTAAACTAATCGTGGGGGATACTTTAAACTGTGACACCGGGGCCTCTCTCTTACTTAGTAACTTATCTATCTTAACTAATCTGTCTTGTAGTTGACGATGGACCGGCGTTTTGATGGCGCCCTCGCTGCAATGGAGGCAGAGCTGAGGGTTAATCTGTCGGTAGATGGTGTTCTACCTTTGTTGAAGCGTGAAGCTGGTGGTTTCATGGTTAAGGAAGAGAAGATGCATGTTATGTCAGTGAATAGGGAGAATACACCTGAAATAGTTACCAGGATAATCAACATCCTGAGGAAGAAGGGGGACAACGAATTTGACATCTTTCTAGACATTTTGGACAAAAGTGGGAACGATGTTTGGGCCAACAAGCTCAGGGAACGCGTGGGTCGACCACAACGTAAGTTATGATGGCGTACCAGCTAGGGTAGAGCAGGAGATGTGTTGCAAATAGCCTAAATCACTTATTTTTGTGATGAAGGTTATTTGCGAATGACCCTAATTTATAGTATGTATGTGTGTACGTTTGTTTTAGGTATACTGTCGAAGAAGAAGCCACGAGACCCCAATCGACTGAGGATCAATGACATGATGCCTTATATGGGAGAGCTGGCTAGCCTTGGTATGCAGCTGTCAGGATGGTTGGACGTTGGGACAAAGTGGACAACTATCTGTCAAACCAGGGGCACACCAGAGGATCATGTGCAGCAGCTCCTGACAGAGTGGTTGAGTGACGAAGAGGATCCTGACATCCCCCACACTTGGACTCACTTCATCGAGGTGGTTAGAAAGTGTAAGAGAGGGAAATTGGCAGAGAGGATGGAGAGAGAAGTATTAGGAAGTAAGTGTGTGTGTGTGTGTGTGTGTGTGTGTGTGTGTGTGTGTGTGTGTGTGTGTGTGTGTGTGTGTGTGTGTTTGTGTACAGTATGTGTGTGTGCGCGTGTGTGTGTGTTTGTGTGTGTATGTGTACGTATGTACATGTATGTGTACGTGTGTCCCGGCCTGCCTACATGTGTGCATGAGTAGCTGGACTTGTCACTGACATCAAGCCTAGACTGCTATTGTCTTCCCATTCTCACTTTTCTCTGCAGGTATCAACTACTCTCAGATATACCCACAACTGATTGAACACCAAAGCATTGTGTTACCTCCGCTAAAACCTATGTACCAGGAAGAGTTCACCCATCCTCCTCCTTATGTACAGCCTTATGGGGATGTCATGGGACGGACGTACCTATTCCATCCACAGCAAAATCCAGCAGGTACGTACGTGTTATAATAAGTTGAACCATGTAATTTACATTCTATCTACGTACGTAGTAATTTCCAATATTTCTTCCCACAGTTTTCGACCCTATCCAATCCCTTCATCAGTCTGTACGTACGTATATACGTAGGTAGCAATAACATATGCAATTGTGTAATGATTTATTTTGTCTAGTGTAGTTAACTTAGAGGTCCATCGTTGCTTGGCCATCAAAATACCAAGGAACTAAAACTCTTCAGTCACATGTGTGGGGGCTCAACAAAACTTCTAATAGACCTGGTTACGAAGGACAGCAATACGTAGCTACTAGGAAGGGATGCTAATAGAAAATCAAATCCTCACATGGTCCTAGTTCCATTGTATTTACAGCCAAGCAGCGGCAGACCTTTAAGTTTCCGAACTTATGTAGATGCGGTGTACTACAGGGGGTTATCCCAGTACAGCCTATCCTCACCACTTCAGTTGGGTCCTGGCTGTCAGAGGATGTCACCCAGTGCTACTGATGAAGTGTGGTAGTCCCCGAAAAGGCCTTATAGCACATTGGTGAAAGATCGCATGAGGATTTGATCTGCTGTTAGCATCTTTATCCTACAACAGCTTTCAAGCTCTCTTTAGTGGGTTTAGGTCTGAGAAAGGACGCTGGCCGCCACTGATTCTTTTATTAGCGTGCGCAACATTTGCCGCTTTTGAAAGCATTTGTTTCAGATTTGACTAGCATTTGAAAGCTTTCCGTGTATTTTGGCTAGAACACGATCTGTAGCATTCTGCCAAGTCACTCCTATGCCAGCGCTGCAGTAAGTATTTACAGCTGTGAAATCAAAAAGTGTCAACTTCATTAGTTCATGGCTGTCAGTGTTTACATTAGCATGACCATATAAGGAGGGGTGCTTCCGTGATACTGCACTGCAATGCAAGTATCGCAAATACCAGCATACCGGTCTCCTTGATGTATGACGTCATCATGCGATGAGAAATTATACTGTACCATATTGTATTTCATTGATATTGCAGGCTTTTATCGATATATGTTCTGCTTATAATGTACATACATACATGCGTATGTACGTATCAATGAAATTTCTTTACTTTGCATTTGTATGCAGTTCTCCAGTATTTTGTGTTCTGTTGTAATTCCTCTCACCTGTAGTCAGTAGTAGACGAATATACGGGTCTCATTCTGAGCCAATTGGAAATAGAAGGACCCACTCTATATCAGCAAATCTACAAGGTGTGTGTGTGTGTGTGTGTGTGTGTGTGTGTGTATGTGTGTATGTGTGTGTGTGTGTGTGTATCATATGTGTGTGTGTGTGTGTGTGTGTGTGTGTGTGTGTGTGTGTGTGTGTGTGTGTGTGTGTGTGTGTGAGTGTGCATGCATACATGCATGCATGCGTGTGTATGTACTTACGTATGTGTGCATGCATGCATACGTGTGTGTGTACTTGTGTGTGCAATTGTATGGTGTGTGTATGTGTATGTGTGTGTTTGTGTGTGTGTGAGTGTGTGGGTGTGTGGGTGTGTGGGTGTGAGTATGTGTGTGTGCACGCACACATGTTTGTATGTGATTTTGGTTGTATTGTGAATGTGAATTTTCATATGACTGGATGTGTGTGTGTGTGTGTGTGTGTGTGTGTGTGTGTGTGTGTGTGTGTGTGTGTGTGTGCACATACGTACGTATGATTTTAGTTGTATATTGTGAATGTGAATGTTCATATGACTGGGTGTGAAGGTGAATGGTGTGTGTTCATACGTACTTACCTACGTACGTATGTATACCAGGTCCATTTATACTGTGTATATGTACATCTCACTGTATTTCCCTGCTATCCCAGACCCCAACCCTATCCTTGACGGTAGACCCAAAGTTGGCAGTGTTCTGAGACTGGTTGGTGGTAGGATGAGTGCAGACTGGGACATGTTTGCGATGTATCTCGGCTTCGAAGGCAACACTCGACGGACCGTTGAAATGGAAAATATGAGACTGTCCCACAAGTGTTTCATGGCTGTGGTTGACTGGTGGATGCAAGGGAAACACGGAACAGGGGACCTTCCTCGTACGTGGAGGTCTGTACTACAGGCAGTGAGGGATTGTGGGCATGCAGGACTAGCTGATGATGTGAGCGTGTCACTCTCAGGTGAGGAGTGTGTGTGTGTGCGTGTGTGTGTGTGTGTGTGTGTGTGTGTGTGTGTGTGAGTAGCGTGCGTGTCTGTGAGCATGCATGTGTATGTACGTATGTATGTGCTTGTATTCATTTTCATGTGTTTTTGTCCACTCGTGCATATATCTGAATGTGTTCTGTGTGCAAATATTGTGTTCATGTACGTCCTTATGTACTGCGTTTGCTGTTGATGGCTCAATGATGTGTTTGGATGTCTGAGATATGTAAGGTATAGGCAGGAATTTTCAGGAATTCCATATTATACTCTTCTGTCAGTTGACCGAATTGCTGAAGGAGATTAAAAGAAAGGGTATCACTATAGTTTGAGTCTATTCTAGTCCTTTTACATACTCCAATCAATCTACTGACTGAAAGTATAGTCAACTTGCTTAGTGTGTACCTCGAAGGGGACACAAAATCAGTGCTTATTATCAGAGGTACAGTACTTACTATCAGGGCTGGTTTATATACATGTATGAGGTATACACAGGGACAGAATGAGGAATACAGTCAAACATGTTTACAACGACACCCTTGGTGCCACTAAAATGTGCTGTTATAACCAAGTTGTTGTAATCAGGACATTTAGTACAGAGACCATTGAACCCGTTTCTGCCATGTGTGTTGTTGTAAAGAGGTTGATGTTGTAAACAGTGACTTTCTAACCAAATTGTACTTACTATTCAGGAGTTAGCACAGAACCAGGACCTGGTATTTACTAACCAAGTTTCACCTTGTACGAAACTTCTCAAAAATACCTGCCTTACTTCTTGCTCTGAATGTCACTTTCATTTTTGCACGTATGCATGTTATTATTCCACAGAGAAGGACATAGCCTACAGGCAGCCACTAGCAGTTGCTGATCCTGTCCATGCAATTACTGGTGAGTAATCGAAAGGTATTTGTTTATGTTTATCTCTCTCTCTCTCTCTCTCTCTCTCTCTCTCTCTCTCTTTTAACTTGTCACCTTTATGTAAGTACATACATGTACTAAAAGGTGACAGGTGAGTAGAAGTGGTCCCAATATTGCCAAAAATAATATTCAGAAGAAGAACATGCACAGTTAAAGTTGGGCCTCAAAAAATTAAATATAATTAAGTGAATATTAAGTAAAATGAAGCATGTAGACACAGCAAGGTAAAGTAATACTAGATAAAACTGTCAATTGTGTTCAGTCCAGTTCCGCTTGCACCAAATGCGAAATGATCTCTCGATGACTTGGCAGATGACCTCTCGCTCCAGTTCCCTCCTGGCCTTTGAGCTGGCATCCACAATCTTGTACAGTTGGTTGAAACTGGGCGCACGGATGAACCCACTCGAACCAACTTCAACTGTAGTAAGAGTCGCAGCAAAACCATTCCTTGTGCATCTCCCCACAAGCTCTGTGTACTTGGAACGTTTACGATAAGCTGCATCTTCAATGCCAGTCTCAAAGGGGACGGTCAACTCCACCAGGTGAATTGAGGAGTTGCTCCAAATAACAATATCTGGACGGTCATCGGTCACAGCAATGTTCTGGGGGAAGGTGTAAGGGCTGTTGGGGAGATCCACTGTGATCCTGCTGTCCTTGGGCAAATGTGAGGAGAGAAAGGAGTGGATGCATTCCAAAACGCTGTCGTGCCTGTCATTGTACCGTCTCTTCTTTAGGGCTACTGTGCAGTGCTTGAGCACATGGTGTAAAGTTTGTTCCTTGTGGTAGAGTTGGCGCTGTGGGGATGACAGCTTTTTCCACAGGAACAGGTTCCTGTTATGTGGCAGTGTGTCTGTGACAGCGTTGAGTGTGAACTTGAAAGTACTCTCTGGGAGGGACAGCACTGTGGTAGACCACAGGTCAGCTGCCCTTCCCTGGAAGTCCCGCACAGTCTGGCCTTGAACAGTCAGACTTGCACTGTGGGTGAGCCGGGCTGCATTGTCTGCTGCCTGCACTTTGGCCTTGACTTGGGTGGTGAGCTTCTTCTTGGTAGCACCCGGGTCATCTCTCATCACATCAACCACCTCTTGAAATGGGTGAAAGGCAGGCCGTCTCATCCAGGCCTCCCTCAGTGTCTCCTGGGTAGCTATGGACCTTACCATAGGATCCCTGGAGCACATGTAGGTGGCAGCCTTTGCCGAGTGCATCTTCTTATACATAGTTGTCAGTTCTGGTAGGTCCAGGCCACCACTGACCTTGGGTAGAAACATGCAGTCGACTCTCTCTCTCTCTTTTTTTTTTTTTTTTTTTTTTTCAACATGTCACCATCATTAATTCCAAGCCAACACAGTACAACCATGGGGTAATAATTGATGATAATGAACATGCAATCTGGTCAGTATCCACTGTCAAAGTATTTGAAAGAAAAATACTGCACAGTAACAGATAATGACCACTACTTAAAAGAGTCCTAGTCTAATATTAGACATAATATAAGACATCACTTATTCGAAGTTAAAGTTCATCATGCAATATCCTGATCATGTGGTGTTAGCCTCCCTCCAATTTCTCTTACACCATATCTTATATGATTGTTCGATGGACTTGCGTACCACATCTCTCTCAAGCATCTCACGTTCTGATCGGTTGGCCGGGAATACCGAAAACAGACTGTCAAAGCTGGTCGCATGTACAAATCCTCTTGACCCAACTTCAACAGTGAGAAGGTTGGCAGCATAGCCCCTTGCCTTGCAGGTATTCAGTAGCTCTGAATAGCGGCTTCTCTTCCTGGTGACAGCAGTGTCAATACTCAGTTCAAAAGGAACAGTGAGTTCAATAATGGTGATGGATGTTTCATCCCATACCACGATGTCTGGACGGGTATCCGTGCAGGCAATTTGCTGGGGGAAGGAGTATTGCTGATTGGGGAGATCTGCCGTTACATTCTGTGACGATGGTAACTGCTTTGCCAGATAGGCATGGATGGACTCCAGAATGGCATCGTGTCTGTCATTGAATCTCCTTTTCTCCAAGGCATAGGGGCAGGCATTGAGGACATGGAGGAGAGTTTGCCGTTGACCACACAGGTTACATGCAGGAGATGTAATCTTCTTCCACAAGTGAAGATTTGAGTTGTGTGGCAAAGTGTCTGTCAGAGAGTTCAAGGCGAACTTGAACACTCGCTCAGGCAAGGTGGTGACAGTGGAGGACCACAGCAGAGGAGCTCTGCTGTCATCGCTCAGTGGTTGGTTTTGCCTAACCAGACTGGTGCTATGGGAGAGACGAGCTACAGTCTCCTCTTCCTCAACTATACTCTTGGCTTGGTTTCTCACTTTCCGGGCAGAGGCGCCTGGGTCTTCCTTCATAACTTTCACTACAATCTGATAAGGCTTGAAGGTAGGTCTCTGCTGGGATGCTTCTTTCCTTGTCTCCTGACCAGCAATGGCTCTTAAAACAGGATCTCTGGAGCACATGTAGGTTGCAGCCTTGCTAACCTGCAGCTTCTTGTAGAGTGTTACTAAAGATGTAAGCTCCAGACCACCTTTTTCCTTGGGGAGGTAGATACAGCCAGTATCTGCTGATCTGGCCAGACCACACCATTTCTTCAAAAATCTGGTGACAATAGTTTGAAGACTGTTCTTCAGCCAGGACACAGGAAAAGAGTTGACAGACATATCCCATGTCAAACGAGGGCAAATGGCAAGTTGGTACAGACGTAGTTTCTGCTGCCTAGTGAGAAGGGTGGAGTCAACCTTCTCCAGAAGCGAGGTCAACTTCAACACTAGATCATCCCTAGTTTGAGTGCCTGTTCCACTAATAGTCACTGGAGCTCCGAGGAAACAAAACGTGCTATTGCCAATGTAGGGGATCGTTTCTCTCTCTTTTTTTTTTTTTTTTTTTCACTGCACATGAGTATTATTATTGCAACAAAGCCAAATAAAACTACATGTGAGGTCTTAGGTAATCCAGACCCTGCTAAAAGTGTTCTACAAAAACACATATACAGTTCACGGCCTGGCCTAAGTAGAGAAAACAAACATGCTATAGATATCATAAGTCATGCAAGATGTACTGTAACAATCAAAGGGTAAATATACTCAGTCTGTTAATTCTCTCGCCAGTTGCGCTTACACCAGACGATGTGAGAGTGGTGTAAAACAGTCTTGACCACCTCCACTTCCAAGCTTCTTCGCTCTTTCAAGGGTGGTATATTGAGGGCCTCGTACAGTGCTTGGAAGCTCTTGAGGTTTAAGAAACCTCGAGAGCCCACCTCAATGGTGATAAGCTTGGCAGTACCCTTGGTGGAACACTCAGCAAGCAGTTCCTCATATTTGTTCTTCTTCCTCATTGCTGCGTCCTCAATGTTGGTCTCAAACGGGATAGACAGTTCAAACAGGTGGATGGATGACTGGCTCCAGACAACTATGTCTGGACGGCTATCTGTGGCAGCAAAGGATGCTGGGAAGCAGTAAACATGGTTGGGAAGATCCACTGTGACTTGTTGCTGGGGTCTAACATGGTTGACCACAAACTGGTGTAGCTGGTCCAGAACAGCATCATGGCGCTGATTGTACCGTCTACTCTGGAGGGTCACAGGACAATGGTTCATGACATGGCAGAGGGTTTGACGATCAGAGCAGAGGGTACAGTTAGCAGATGGCACTTTCCTCCACAAGTGTAGGTTGGCATTGTGTGGAAGTGTGTCCTGTGCTGCATTTAGGGCGAATTTCATTGCCCTCTCAGGAAGCTCCCACAATGCCTGTGCCCAGATGGATGATGCCTGGTTGTCAAAACGACGGTAAAGGTCACCTTGAACCAAGAGGGTCGTGGCTTCCTCCAGTCGTCTGTTGTCCTCAGTTGTGGTCACTTGCTGCTTCACCTTCCTCACTAGTTGGTTGCGGGAGGCCCCAGGGTCATCCTTCATGACTTCAACCACTTCTTGGTGGGGTCTGAAGGTGGTCCTAGTAGCCTTCCCTTCAGCTGCTGTTTGTCTACTGGCAATGAGGCGAACAGTTGCGTCTCTGGAGCACATCTGGGAGGCTGCCAGGCCACACCTTGTCTTTTTGTAGATGCTGCGAAGTGATGGTAGTTGGAGACCACCACAGCTCTTGGGGAGATATATTCGATGGGTGGCAGCACTCTTGGCAAGGCCAGACCACCGTTTTAGGTACTTTGTGGCTAAGGCCTCAAGAGTATTTGTCACCCAGGTGATGGGAAGTTGGGTGATGGTCATATCCCAAACTAGGCGAGGGCAAATCCCATTGGTATAGAGGTGTAGCTTCTGCTGTCTGCTCAATAGGCTCTCATCAACTTTTGATAGCAAGACCTTAAGCTTTGACAGAAGCTGATTCCTGTGTTCCATGTCTGCACGATGGATTGTGATGGGAGCTCCTAGAAAACGAAAGGTTGAATTCCCAACAAACGGTATGGAGTCACTGTGGAGTTTGAGAGAAGGGTCAAATGCCCGGCCAGTTGAAGCCTTAAAAGCTAAACTGGCACACTTGGAAATCTTTGCCTTCATTTTGGCCCATTCTAGCCACTGTTCCGTTATGTTCAGCAATACCTGACAAGATGCAGGGCCATCTCCAACCAGGCAGGTGTCATCTGCATATTGCAGATGGTTACAGGTGTGTGAGGACTGAGAAAGGGTGTAACCAAGATGCCTGTGCCCAGATAGAGAGTCAATGAGGGTGTTCATCACTGTGTTAAAAATGGACACAGACAGTGGGTCTCCCTGGAATACTCCAATTCCTAGATGGAAAGGTGTGGTGGTCCATTCCTTGGTCTTCACAATGCCTGTGAGATCGGAATACAGGTTGGTGATGATATCTGTGAAGTGACCGGGGGCATGATAGTGTTCCAAGGAGAAACGTATCAGATCATGGTGAACACTACCATACGCATTCGCGATGTCCAGCCAACAGATAGAAATAGACTTATGCTTCCTTCGTGCCTCATCAATCATGGCTAGGAGTTTGAGATGGTGGTCGCTGCAGCCAGGTACTCCATCTACGAACGCCTTCTGGATGGTGGTGTTCAGGTACCCATTGCTCACCATAAAATCTTGCCATCTTTGCTTGAGAATAGATGTGAAAATCTTGCCAACACAAGAGGTGAGGGCAATGGGCCTGAAGTTGGAGGGGCATGATGGGTCCTGTTCTGCAGCTGCCTTACCCAGGAGCTGGATAACCCCCACCTTCCATTGACTGGGGACCTGCTTGGTTGCCCAGCACAGGTTGTATAGTCTCAGAAGGGCTGGTGTGAGGGAGGGGCAGTTTTTGAGTACACGGTAGCTTATTTGGTCAACAGGACTAGGAGTGGAGGAAGGCTTACATTTCCGCAGTATTCTCTCGAGTTCCTCATTGGTGATGTTATCGGAGTGGAGAGGTGTTGACGGTGATTGGGCTGGTTTCATCCAGGAGGGGCATTGGAAGGTGGTAGGCTGTGACTTATAAGTGTGTCGGAAGAAATTTTCCGCAGTATTCACATCAAAGGATGGCTCCACCTGTGCACAGTTGTCCTCGTTGAAGAGGGCATCCGCAAACTTCCAAAAGTTCCTGTGACAGTCTCTTCTCTGCTGTTGCATGGACCTTAGCCGCTCCTTCCGTTTCTCTTCCTTGACAAGCTTACAGTGGTGCCTAACTAAACGATGAAACTTAATAGCAAGTAGGTGTACCTCCTCTGGGCTATCATTCCTCCTTCGGAGTGTTCGCAGTTGTTTCTTGACTTCCCTCTTCTCTCTCTCTCTCTCACTCTTTTTTTTTTTTTTTTTTTTTTTTTTTTTTTTTTTCAACATGTCACCATCATTAATTCCAAGCCAACACAGTACAACATGGGGTAATAATTAATGATAATGAACATGCAATCTGGTCAGTATCCACTGTCAAAGTATTTGAAAGAAAAATACTGCACAGTAACAGATAATGACCACTACTTAAAAGAGTCCTAGTCTAATATTAGACATAATATAAGACATCACTTATTCGAAGTTAAAGTTCATCATGCAATATCCTGATCATGTGGTGTTAGCCTCCCTTCAATTTCTCTTACACCATATCTTATATGATTGTTCGATGGACTTGCGTACCACATCTCTCTCAAGCATCTCACGTTCTGATCGGTTGGCCGGGAATACCAAAAACAGACTGTCAAAGCTGGTCGCATGTACAAATCCTCTTGACCCAACTTCAACAGTGAGAAGGTTGGCAGCATAGCCCCTTGCCTTGCAGGTATTCAGTAGCTCTGAATAGCGGCTTCTCTTCCTGGTGACAGCAGTGTCAATACTCAGTTCAAAAGGAACAGTGAGTTCAATAATGGTGATGGATGTTTCATCCCATACCACGATGTCTGGACGGGTATCCGTGCAGGCAATTTGCTGGGGGAAGGAGTATTGCTGATTGGGGAGATCTGCCGTTACATTCTGTAACGGCAGATCTCTCTCTCTCTCTCTCTCTCTCTCTCTCTCTCTCTCTCTCTCTCTCTCTCTCTCTCTCTCTCTCTCTCTCTCTCTCTCTCTCTCTCTCTCTCTCTCTCTCTCTCTCTCTCTCTCTCTCTCTCTCTCTCTCTTTTCACTGCATATAAGCCATAATCATTACAAGAAATAAGGTACATGAGGTCCCCCAGACCTAAGTAGAAATTAAACAAAGGAATAAATAAAAAGAAAGGGACAAAATTAGCATACGCATAATAATAGTAATATTATATAGTATAACATAGTAATATTAGCATGTATACAACATCATGCAGCAATATAAGAGTCATACAATCCTGCAGCTACATTGAACCTGTACATAGTCAAGTCTGCTCCCGCCAGTTGCGCTTGCACCAGACGAGGTGAGAATGGTACGACACAGTCTAGACCAACACCTTCACCAGCTCGCGGCATTCTTGGACGGAAGGGTTATTGAGTGCCTTGTACAGGTCTTGCAGCCCCTGGAAGTTGATGTGTACTCATGTTATTGTGTTCATACTAACATGTGCCAGCAAATGTACTATTGTCCCCTAGCTACATTGAACTGCTTACACTGCAAAGTTTTCCCTTTCTTTAGATTTCCTGAGGGAGAACTTCTACCAAAAATTCATGGATGATGTTGTTGCCAAGGCAATAGCCATGGAACTTCGTCAGCGTGGCATCATACCTGAAGCAGTTCAAACAAGAATTGAACGAGCGCTGAGTGCAAGAGAGGCAAATGCACACCTCTATGACCATCTCTACTCTTGTGCTACTTGGGAGAGGTTGGAGCTATTCTGCAAGGTTTTGATGTCAAAGGACAATGAAGGGTATCCCAGAATGAAAGAGCTGGGGGCAGAGATGTTCAAGAAAATATCTGAAAAGAATAATATTACTTCAAGTAAATCATTATTATAGATTGTACAATTTGTAAATTTATGTTAGTCCAGTGAAACCTGTCTAGTAGTCGGAGCCTCTGTTCTCACACCATAGGCCACATGTCTATATGTCATCCTGTCTAGTGTCAAAGGTTACCCTTATATGGGAATGGACCTGTCTATTCTGACCACCTCTCTGAACTGGCCAACTTCTCCTGGTCCCTAGGTGGCTGGGTTGGAGAGGTTTCACTCTACTTTTATAATGCCAACTTGTTGTGTATACACTCTGTTCCCATGCAGGGCATACCACGCCTCTGTATGGTTAAATCCATAACTCAGTGGCGGATTTAGCATACGGCCTAGAGGGCCTGCCCCCACTGTCAAGCTGGCTCTCACATACGTAGTTACTTATAGTGTAGGCTAACGTCTAATCTGTAGTTCTAAAAATGCTAATTTACTAATCAGTTCAAACTATAAGAACGAATCCACTAGCAGATGCTCAATTACCTTAAAGTAAACTATTTTGATTTAGTTCCAACTCATGTGGGGGTTTCTTGAACCACTGCAGCCACCAACAAATTGCACTGTCGAGTGGGCCGCCCCTTTTATTTAAATGGTGGATCAAAGACAAGCAATATTCACTTTATATGGTAGTATTACCAAAATGAATCGGTAGAATGAGCTGTAAATTGGCTGAACCACAGGGTATTGTGTGTCTATGGCTAAACAAAGTCTTTATCTTCTTACATTAGTACAGTGCATGACAAAAGTAACTTATGTTTTTCCGTCGACTTCCGTGGTGCAAGGAAACAGGAATTTGCAGAAATTTTGCAGAAATAAAATGCTTAGTCAGCACGTAGCCGCGTATACCGTAGTCTGCTGAAATTCGGGTACTGACAAAATGGCCAACATTAGTGCGCCGCGATATCGATGTTGATATTTTCACGGATGAATCGTCAATACAGCTTAAGTGCCACCGGAGAAAGTGTTTCAGGAAACAAAGCGCTCCAAGAAAGCTGAAATAATACAAGCACAAGCATCCGTTAAGAGGAGCAACGGCAAACAAACGAACAATGACCCCAAAAATACTAGTCGCTACATTCAGGGGTTCTTCACGGAGAAAGGTATAACTAGGTGGCGCAGTCCAGCGGAAAGTCCGGACTTGAACCCTATTGAGCTGGTCTGGGGAGCGTGTGTGTGTTATTTCTGCGGGCTTCCACATGGAGCTTTGACAGTGTTTGCGGTTTACCGCGCGGATGTTAAACAAATATTCCGGGGATTCCCGTGCGTACGTTTGTGGAAAAACATAAGTTAGTTTTGTCACGTACTGTATTAGTTTCTGCAATTCAGATGGCCCTCAACCTGCTGTGCCGTGTAGTATAACACATATAAATTTCTGAGTGGGGCCCCCTCAACATCCTCTCTAGATCCGCCTCTGATAAACGGTGTAGACATACGTACATAACTGTAACAATAGGGCACTCTGCTATTTATTGCAGTTTACAGTGGTGTATGACTACCTATTTCAAGATGTGACTCTATATACACTTTCCAATGTTAGGAAAATGTTTATAGCCAATAAGCCATGCATAAAAGTCAGTCGATAGAGTAACAAATCCTTAATCTATGGTTTCACTCACCGTACAGGTTTGGCTTACTTACCTTATCAGGGTGGCTCTAAATGTTTAGTTGGATTGTTTGTGTAGCAGCTGAGTTACTGTAGTAGTCTATATACGTATATTCAATCGTGCTGTGGGATGTAGGAATTTGCACTGTGCACTTGGTCTGACTATACTCAGACTGTGTAGCCTCATGTATGTACGAATTATAGCCCTATGCTTGTCTGTTCCTGCATGTTGATCAATACCCTCGAATGAAATCGTTTCAAAAGGGCCCATAGTAGAATGTATTTGTCTTCTACAGGTCATGTTCCTGGGGCTCAACATAAGCAGCAGTTTTCTAGTATAGTGGAACTTCTGTAACTCCTATAATGCAACATTCTCTCTAATCTGACCATCTTATGAGGTACAGTCCCCGTAGTAACGTATGCAAATAGTCACTCTGTAATCTGACAACTTCCTAGTCAGACACTTTTTCCAATTCCCATTGAGTGTTGGATTAGAGAGGTTTCACCATAGACACTCCAACACCCATGTTTTGTTTCTAGCACTCCAGGACACTGGGGCCTGCTAACATACTTCCACAGCTGGCTACAAATGACTTATAGACACAAATCAATACCAAACGATATTGTCGTGTATTAGAGACATTTTGGCACTTTCAAGCGAGGACAAAACTTTAGATGGACGACTTTTTAGAGGAAATACGGTATATTGCACGTGGCACAATAATATAGTAATAATGATATGTACAGTGTACGCACATGTTTTATTGAGATTAACTGCACTACATATTGTATTCAATGTAGTCACAATAAAAGAACAAGTTGGTGGACCACCTCATTCTGTTCCTTCCAAGACATCCGAGTCTTCAAAGAACCCTGAACGCCAGTTTCCAGTGCTGAGGACCACAAAAGGTGATAAACGTTCAGAAGCTCCCCATGCATCTGTGTACAGTGAAACGTTGATGATAATCTGCCACAATTGAGACAAGCGGCATGGGGTGCATTAGTGAGGTTGAAGGATCTCAGGGCTTGATATTTTGTATTGTTTATGTGATTTCAGCAAACTTATGGCAAATCAAGGGGTTTGGTAGATTAGAGCAGGTGGATTGTGGTGGTTTTTCTGTACATGTAAATGTACTAACCTGTATTGTCTTATCTTACTTCTGTATGTAAAATTATACCCACTGTGCGCTGGATTGTTTGCTGGGTTGTGTGCAGGATATTGTTCAAGGAGGCTATGCCATTGTATAGAGTTGTAATACGCAGGAGAAAGTATACAGTTCTTGTAAAGGTATCGCTAAGAAGGATGGACCTGGAGGTATCCCCTACCAGGGAATTTTTTAGCATTTATGGTTGCACCAGAGGCCATTTTTCGATGCTGAAATATGTTTTTGAATAAATCTTTACTGCTATCTTATGTAATGTAAAACCTGTCTTTAAGCCCACTTGTATAGAGAGACTACTTGTCCACCTCAGTACTCAGTGATGCTAATACATCTTGTATAAGGACCACCTGGCGGCAGAGACCACTATACTTGGTCCATTGAGTGGTCCGTTCTAGTATTTTTGTACTTCATCTTAACTTTGATTGGTTCCTAGAATAGCAGCGCTGTGGAAAACGCCTCTGCATTTTATGTTGGTTTCTGTATCTGTAACCAAGGGCATACCCATGCAGCATTGAGGCAACTGAGAAACTTACTAGTCGATCTGAACATCACAAACATTTTCTAGAGTTAGAAATACTCCAGGACCTTATTTCCCCCAAAGTGAAGGCCATGAAGGTTTGTAAGCTTGTACCAAGCTTGAAATTTGATTTTAAAGCTCCAAACTTCTGCTGTTTGACGATATTTGATGTGATTTTCTTGACACCATTTTGTTACCATAAATAGAACAGGTCATTTTTACACTATCTGACTCAGCAGCATGCAGTGTCCTATGTATACTATATACAATGTCAATAGTTTTGCCTCAGTAGAAAAAGAATCCTGAGTGCGCCCCCTGGTAACTGTAGCCATTAGTGGCCTTCAAGGGATGTGTGGCATTGAATGCCCTCACGCTCTACCAGTAGATCACTAAAATTAATACCCACTAGTACTCATCAAGAATTGGACTCGCTAATGTTAATTCATGCAATAAATCACTCTTTTCGTTATAAAGGTGGAATAAATCCTAAAATTAATGTCTCCAGTAAAATGATCTACAAGGCAAGATAATGCTAAAACATTTACAAGTTACAAATACCTGACAGAATGTTTAATATTTATAG
>CAUJGJ010000242.1:2939476-2956976 GCA_963170055.1 Halisarca cf. caerulea | reverse complement strand
TTGAAGATACTCCTGTACAGCTGGCATTGCCCCTCTTTATACACTGGGACCATGAGTACTTACCTTCTTCATTGGGTGCCTTCTGGAGTAGGATTGCTTATTTGAGGGATGTAGTGCCCATTGTGGAGAGATGTTGTGTTGGACAAAGGTACCTAAAATATAGCTGGTATTCATAGATTATATACGTATGTAGTATTTGGGTGTTGGTATAGCTGTTCGAAAGTGCTGTGTACAACTATATTGTGTACAGTTCTCACCCCTATCTCAGTAGTGTATGCATAATTTGTATGCCTTCTTTCCATTCGTAGGTCCACCGGATGTGTTTGGTGATGATTTCAAGAAAGCTGTTGAATCAAATGCTTGCATTCAACTGACCATAACCAAATGTACAACTATTGGTCCACCTCGGATTGGAAAGACCTGTTTGAAGCATCTCCTCACCCATAAAGTGTGGGATATCAAAAGCGAAATGCCCTCAACACCTGCCATCAGAGCTCCCGAGTGGGTGGAGTGCTACAGAGGGGAGACCGACAGTCTTGGGAAGAATTGGAGTACATTCTCTCGAGAAGAACGCATCAAAGCTTTGTACCAATCCATCGCCAAAGAAGAATATGATGCGAATGTGAGGATGGAAAGTCAACAAAGTGGTGAAGGTGATGGAATCATATCCACTGGTAGCTCCACTGATGACAAGGATGTACAATCTCAATCAACTCATACAAAGTCTCCATTGGATGGCACAGAGGTGGAAGGAGGGACCGCAGTCATGGAGACAGTTGCCCAGGAATTCCTGCGGCACAGTCCAGAATACCTGCGGCTACAGGAGGTACTGAAGAAGCTTCACATCCCGGAAGAGCTACAAGTAGCAAAAGAGAAAGAAGGTCAAGTTTTACACAAAATGCAAATTCTCCACTTTATCGACACAGGGGGTCATGAAATATACCATGATGTTCACCCGGTCCTCATTACATCACCCAGTGTGTACCTGGTGGTGTTCAACCTGGGAAGTGTCAAAACCGATTTCCTCACAACGGATCTCACCCAGCAAGCCCTGAGGAGCATTCATACACTGTCTTCAAAGTGCCCAGAGAGCAAAGGCTACCTTAGTTCTCAACCTGAAGAACCAAAAATCTTCCTCATTGGCACACATCTTGACAAAATACAACGGGAAGATCCACAGATTCCTTTGCTCCACGACCCCTCCCTCAATGATCTACACAAGGAGATGGAGAAGCGTACCCGAGATATGCCGTACTGTGACTACATTCAGTATGACACAAGGGGACGCTGTTTCTGGGCTGTTGACAACACACAGGCTGGCAAAGAGACTAATGAGGATACTGCTGAATATCTGGACTATCTGCGTGAGCTGATCGTAGAGGAGTCGATGACCATGGATCTCAGCCTTCCTATCCCCTGGCTTATCCTAGAGCAGCTGGCTTCCACCTGCAAGCCTCTCTTTGAGTACAAGAGCATCTGTCAGTTGGCCATGGACAAGAAACTTGTGAAGGACGAGCAAGAATTCAAAGTGATGTTGCGTGTGTTTCATTCTCTGGGCCTCTTCTTCTATGTTCCTGATGTCTCTTCTCCAAGTTCAAGGAACTATATTTTTGCAGATCCTAATGTTTTGTACACTCTAACAAGTGAGCTGTTTTTCAAGCTCCAAACTGAGAATCCTGCATATATCACCAGGCAGATGGTTTGTGGTTTAATTAGGCCACTTGCTGAAGAAATGGTTGAGGGAGGATCTGTGAAGGAGGCCCTGGAAATCGATGCTGTGTGGTTGATAGAGCTTCTTTGCCAACTGAGGCTGATGGCAACTTTTGGGGATGATCCTGATTCGCGGTGTATCATTCCAGCCGCACTTCCCAACTCGGAAGATGAAATTCCTTTGGCAAATGGTAGTGTTGGTAGTCTTCTACTGACCTTTATTACTAAGAGAAAGCATTTCTCCTACCTCCCAAGTGGCCTGTTCTGTGCCTTCATTGCTGAAATCATCCGTGCCCAACCAGAAGGTATTACCTGGAAGCCAGTGATGTTGTACAGACACCTGATTACATTTGACATAGGGTTTGGACATCTTCGCATCAAAGAAAATCATGCTACAATTAAGATAGATTTTACCTTACAAGGCGAGCCACAGCTGAATGTCTCTGAGATCTGTCAACACCTTCGAAAGATCCTACATGACCAGGCTTGCAGAGTATGGCTGGACCTGTATCATCGATCATCGTCGGATTTTGAAGCCACTGCTACCTGGGGAATCTGCTGCGCCTGCCACGAGGATAACCGCAGTGAAGAGGAGCACATTGCAAAGTGCATCAAGAATCCTAATACTGGTCGTTACTATGCTCTCTGTAAGAAGTCACAATTGGGAGTCTTTCAATCTCTATCTAAAGCGGAAGCAGTTTGGTTCATGGACGTAGATTTTTGAATCAATTGAAGCCTGCAGGTTTTTGTTTAGATCTTCATTCATTTTTTGTTGTGATAATAAAGAATATAGCATGCAGTATGCATGCATGTGCACGTGTTTATTCAAGGAGAGATCAACGTATAATAACGTTGTTTGAAGGATCTGATTCTATGCGGGTTGGTCACCCATAGATGAGGTACTGGTTACCTTTGTCTCGTTCCCAGACCCACTTCCAGCTGGGTCTGGGAACGAGACTATGCTTACAGTCATTGGATTCAAGAATTTAGCTATAGGTTAATTTTAGGTTCGAATTCGAAGTGGAAGTCAAGCAGGATCAACCGTTGTAGATCATGGCCGAATCTGAAGCTGCCGAAGATCTAGAGAAGACTTTTTCTGCCTTGAAATGCGTTTTGTTAACCTCGGGATCTAGTGATCTGAACAGTGTATTAAGAAAGTTCGGCCTACCTTTAGCTATAAATTGCGATTCTCTTGACTGGTCGAACCAATCTTGGTTCAAATTGGCTTCGGAAGACTCGGACATAACACCAATATCGCCTCTTCCTTTTCGCGAATTTGATTCCTTAGCTAGTTTCTGTGATAACGCAGGGAAAGAGAACGAATACGACTACCTGTGCCTTCTGATCAGTCCACAACCACAGTATGTCGTTCATGATCCTCTTCTAATCAACAGCAGTGGGGTCTACATCGTGTGTTGCGGCAGCAACGAAGGGGAAGAGCTGTCGTACCTAACCCGAGTCCTTGATCGCATCGTGGCATGTACACCGTCTGATTCTAATTCGGTGGTATTTGTGAAAGGAATAGGATTAGATCGTATTCCGAGCAAATATAATAAACTCAGAAAGATAAACTTCGTTCACCTTCACGAGGACTCCCCTTTTCTTTCAAATTTCAAGGACAACATTTGGCATTGTGAAGAGACGCTAGTTTTGAGTGATCAAAGCTTTAGTTTTCTAAAAAAGAGGTTAGTGTTACATGGTCAGTTCATGGTAGCAGATCCAGATTCTTGGTCGACTTGCAGTTACTGTGTACTATGCTTTTACTATCATGAGTGATCCAGCCATTAATTACAGCAATTAATGTTTCATAAATTAATACAGTCAAATGTGATTACCCCGAAACCTCTTTTATCCAACTGTCTGTTATGAATCTCTGTCAGGCACTACACTGTACACAATTTTACCTAAATTATTCAACAACTGATTCATCTGGCACATTTATGGGGAATAGATGCTGCTGGGTAAGCCAGATTTCACTATATATACATACAGTACATGGTATTGAAACATGTTTGTTATATGCATGGATTCAGTGTCATGAAAGTACCACATGCAATTTTTATTATACATTTACTAGTCATTAATTTAGTCAGTCTGGTTTTTTTATGCTAATATATGCCATGTACGTATAATAATAAAGTTAGCAAAATATATTTTCAGGGGTACCCTTGAAAAAATATTTTGCTAACTTTAATATTCTGGCATTGACGTGCACTGTACAATGAAGTTTGTTTTAGTAAGTACCTGGTTTAGTACATACATATACTCCTGGATAGTAACTACTCCTGATTCTGTTCCTGTGAACCCTGATACGTATAGTATACATACGTATTAAGTACCTCTGATAAGAAGTACTGATTTTGTCTTCCCTTTGAGGTATGTATATGTACTAAGCAAGTTTCATTGTACGTGTAACACTGTGCACATGTTTCTATAATAAAAAATCGTCCTTCTGAAGATTTGTTACTTGCAAAGGCGAAAGATGAATCTTCTAAGATTTCGTTATAACTTTGGAATCCAAGGTTTATCACTTCACGAATTAGGCCATACTATAATAATTATATAGTCTGTACTTACATGCAGTCTAAGACCAGATGTCATTGATTAGGCTCAGCTAGTGCCTTCAATGGTGTTGCCACATATGATATGTATACAGCCATAAGCTAATAGTTTATCACCACATGCGTGCTTTGTTTTGTTCAGATTGTCCATTGTCTACTCCATACAGCTCCGTTCAATAGTTTGTACGGTCAGTAGTACCAAGCGTTTTGGGCCCTCATTTTGTACATGGTGCCCTTAAACAACCAAATGAAGTCCCAATTTGTCCGCCATTTAAAAGAGTTTGACCCCATTGACTGTTTCATCAAATTGTATGCCAAGCTTAACTAAGGGTCCTTTCACACACACATGTAATCACATTATAGAACTCCATCTTTTTCCTTTAGCAAATCTGTAGTTTTGTACAAGGACTGCAAAGGGGAGGTGGATGTCAAAACGCTGGAGGACTTGCATAGAATGGGCATTATTTTCTTTCGCAAGCAGCAAAAACTTGACTGGAGCTTAGTTTTCACCCAACCCAAACTTCTACATAAATTCCTTGCCTGTGTTTATGAACGGATGTCTTCTGGGAGTACTGTTCAGTGTATGGTGGCTAATGTGTGTAACCAAATTGCCAGCAAAGATGAGTATAAATTCATACGGAAAATGAAGAAGAATATTTGTGCACCCTTTGTCGACCTCCTTCTGAGTCTAAAATTGGCCGTTGAAACTCCTCATGGGCACATACTAGTTCATAGTACTAAAAAGATGCAAGATTTGCATGAAATACACTCATCAGTTGCTCCATTGCTTGTTAAATTGAAAGAATTCACAAATGTGTCCGTTGGCTTCTTTTTTGAGTTTGCCACTCTGCTACACAATGACGACGAGTCCAAAGGCACCTACCTGACAATGTCAGAGGATTGCAATCTCAACTGCATCACATTTACAGGGCACTGCTACAGAGTGTATATGTGTAGACGAGATGATGCCATACTCGAATTTCGATACCAGTGCATTGCATCTGGCAGTAATTTTTCTTGCGAAGCGTGGAATGAAAGTTTTAAAAACTGCTCAGATGTACTGAAAGCAGTAGAATGCAAACTACAATCATTGGAAAAGAAATTTACATGTGGATTTGTATGTTCAGCTAAGCATAACTGCAATAGATTTGCTGAGTATCGATGTGGCAAAAGTCTTTTAAGTTGTAGTGGCCAAGCAATTCAAGAACTAGCCTGCCATCAGAGAATTTGGTTCGATTGTGACACACAGGTACGTTAGAAATTAGGGTTTGTGTAAAATTTTACATAATCCTTGATTGTGGTGCACCATTTCCCTGCGTTTATGGTGTACTTGTAAGCCTTACAGCCTGTAAAACATTCATTGACAGATTATTTCGCTCACACGCACGCACGCACGCACGCACACACACACACACACACACACACACACACACACACACACACACACACACACACACACATGCACGTATGCACACATACACGCACACGCACACACACACACGCACGCACGTACACACACACCACACACCACACACCACACACACACACACACACACCACACACCACACACACACACCACACACCACACACACACACACACACACACACACACACACACACACACATGCACACACTCTGTATGTAAATTTAATGCCATGCTGGTAGTACTTAGTCTACATGTACTGTATAAGGGGAGGATCCAGAAAAATATGGTGGGGGTGGGACAGCATCTATTAAAAGATTGTTTAGTCATGCATACAGACTTGGTAGTGTTCATATTGTAGCATAATATACATGCAAGTTTTGTATTCTGTGCATGTATTTAGTCAGTCACACTAGTCACATGCAGCGTGCCAATATTCTCACATGCTATTTAGTAGAAATTTACCAACTTAAAGCAAATTGGGTGGAAGAAAAGTCAATTCACATCAAGGTTAAGTTTGGCATTGGAAGAGCTAGGACTACTTGATTTACTAAACCAATACGAGTCTACTTTTAGACATACGTACTATAGGTTGACTCCAGAGGCAGAGAATTAATTCTACAGATATTATGCTGGAATAATTTAATTGTTTAGCAAAATTAACTTATAGGTGAAATATTTGTTTCTTATAACCTTAACAACTTATAATTAGAAGGGAATGATGTAGCATAGGTCACTGAGATCATCACACCCCCACCCCCCACCCCTCTCTAGATCCACCCCTACTGTATATAATATAGGAAGAATAGGATAGGTTGCTTTATTAGCAGTAGGTCCATTAACAACTTTATAATATATTAACTGTGCATTTGCATGCATGCATGTACTACATACCGTATAGTGGGAAATTTTTACAGGGACCTTAATTTATTTCATGCCTTTTGCGAGCAGTGCCTGACTCACAAAACATTATTCCTCCTTTGTTTGCATTTTCAATAGCCCCATGTGTTACAGTTGTGTTCTGTGTGTTTTATAGATACAGCATAATATGTTTCACTCTTTTCGTCGATGGTTAGAACCTACAGGTGGACTTTCTGTCATAACCCCTTTAAGCAGTATTAGCAATGCTACAATGCAGGACGTTAACAAGGAGGTGTGCGAGGGCGCGACACCAATGTATTTCACTAGCGGAATGCAAGCTAAGATTGAATACCTGTAGTACGTTTTTCTTCACATTAACGCAGCAGCACACAGGGTAACTATAGCTGCTCATGACAATGATGTCTAAATGGCCGTCGTTTAAAGTTGTTCAAATACTCATTGACAAAAGTTAACGTTTTCTTCCCAATACGGATGAGTGCAGGCTTAGTCTATTGACAAGATTCTGATAACAATATAAGATTTGCGAAAATTTCTATCTGTGACAATTTCCCACTATAAATGTTTACATGTATGTTATGTGTGTATTGATGATCACTGTTTTTGTCTTGTTTCAGCTGGATATATCGGAGAAACCAGTGGAAGAAGGAACTCTGCTTATAGTAAACCCTTCTATAGGTGTGTTGCTGGTTTAAAAATGTCCTATGTATACTCAAATTTTTGCAGTATGAAACTTTGAAATCTGTGGTTTTTTTGCAGATTGGAAGCCATGCACATGCAGAAATGTTAAAAATCTTTGAAAGTTTAGGTCAAGCTCTTGTGCAAAAACATGGGTCAAACTGCTACTAAACATTCTCCACTTCCAGTGACCTGAAAATGCCATTAGCCAAGTGTCCGTGATTCATAACACAGTCTAACCTCACTGTAACGAATCCCCTCAGGAACACTGAAGACGCACTAGATCATAGTGCTCTTTACATCAGGGTGTTCACTACATCGGGGTGTTCACTACATCGGGGTGTTCACTACATCGGGGTGTTCACTACATCGGGGTGTTCACTACATCGGGGTGTTCACTACATCGGGGTGTTCACTACATCGGGGTGTTCACTACATCGGGGTGTTCACTACATCGGGGTGTTCACTACATCGGGGTGTTCACTACATCGGGGTGTTCACTACATCGGGGTGTTCACTACATCGGGGTGTTCACTACATCGGGATATTCACTACATCGGGGTGTTCACTACATCGGGGTGTTCACTACATCGGGGTGTTCACTACATCGGGGTGTTCACTACATCGGGGTGTTCACTACATCGGGGTGTTCACTACATCGGGGTGTTCACTACATCGGGGTGTTCACTACATCGGGGTGTTCACTACATCGGGGTGTTCACTACATCGGGGTGTTCACTACATCGGGGTGTTCACTACATCGGGGTGTTCACTACATCGGGGTGTTCACTACATCGGGGTGTTCACTACATCGGGGTGTTCACTACATCGGGGTGTTCACTACATCGGGGTGTTCACTACATCGGGGTGTTCACTACATCGGGGTGTTCACTACATCGGGGTGTTCACTACATCGGGGTGTTCACTACATCGGGGTGTTCACTACATCGGGGTGTTCACTACATCGGGGTGTTCACTACATCGGGGTGTTCACTACATCAGGGTGTTCACTACATCAGGGTGTTCACTACATCAGGGTGTTCACTACACTAGGGTGCTCACTACATCAGGGTGTTCACTACATCAGGGTGTTCACTACATCAGGGTGTTCACTACATCAGGGTGTTCACTACACCAGGGTGTTCACTACATCAGGGTTCATTTACAATGGAGTAAATGGGTGTACATTTTAAGGTCTATGTTTGTTATATCAGGGAGTTCTTTGTACCCAGCTGCATGGTTCATCATAATGAGGTTCAACTGTAATTGTGCAATCTTGTACCAGATAATTATATTCATTGTACCTTACAACAAGTCGTATTTCACCAAAGCATATTGACATGTCAATTGGTTATGTGTTGACATGACGTCAATGTTCACGTGCACTTGGCTCACAGGTCGCTGGAAGTGGAGAATGTGTTGTTTTTTTTGTAGCAGTCACTACTGGATCATTTTCTGACCAAACTATTGTCATGATATACCTAGTCAAGGGTGTGCTGATAAGATTTAACAAAATAACTGTCGGAGTTGTTCTGCTTTGATTTGTTAGTGCTCAGCACCTCCACTGCATGGCACCCTTTCTCCAACTCACCTACTTGTACCCCTTCTCTAATTCACCTACTCGCACCCCTTCTAATTCAGAAGTCAGTTCTCTGACTCACCCTTCACACCCCTTCTCCAACTCACCCTTCACACCCCTTCTCCAACTCACCTCTCACACCCCTTCTCCAACTCACCCCTTACACCCCCTCTCCAACTCACCCCTCACACCCCCTCTCCAACTCACCCCCACACACCCTCTCCAACTCACCCCTTCACACCCCTTCTCCAACTCACTCCTCACACCCCCTCTCCAACTCATCCCTCACACCCCTTCCCTAACTCACCCTTTCTAAAACTCATCCTTTCACACCCCTTCTCCAACTCACCCCTCACAACCCCACTCCTATATTCACCCTCTCACACTCCTTCATTGTTGCAAATAATGAAGTGCTGTTTATTTGTTGCGCTATGTTTCTCTCCTGTAGCATGCCCAGAAGGAAAGGTAACCACTAACAGGGATTGTTCTTCACTCCCTGGAGGTAAGCATCATGTACTAAAGTCTTTAATTGTCTGTCTATGTAGTTATTTACACACAATACAGAACTAGGTAATATGATGCCTGAAGCTATGTGTGCGATGTATATGTATGATAGCCCGTTATTTTATTTAATACCTTATATACACTGATGATTATGCAATCCTGTACTTTACGCATGCAGGTTGTATATTTGGCATAACCACCAGGTCACGGGGTCACAGGAGTACATGAACACATGTACTCCCTCTTCACTTTTGCTTTGTGTTCACTTTTTAAAGCTTCGGAAAGCTTTAGGTGTGCCAAAACTGCCTCCTACTACTTGGAATTTTGCCGCAATAGACATTTATCGGATGATGATTTGTTCGCAAAGCGACCATAAGGCAGGTTTCACTTCGTACGACACATTGTAGGCTCGCTTAGGAAGGATAACGATTAGCACTCTTTAAATGATCTAGCAATGACTTAGTATCACATGTAGCAGCCAACTTTATGATGATTTAGGAGAAGAAACTCACCAAAATCGGCATCTTGTTGTCAGTCAGTGTATATGTTGCATGAACCATGTCTTCCAGGTGTATTGCGCATATATATACGACCCTCAGTCTCGGTCATTAAGAGTTTGTGGGTGGATATATCCCTCGCCTTCAGCTCGGGGTACATCTATCCACAGACTTTCTCTGACTGTGATTGAGGGATGTATATATACGCAATACACCTGGTAGCCATGTTTAACTTTATGCATTACATAATATAATGTACACGCAGACTGACTATGTACACTGAAGTGCAAACTGCATGTGTATAGATATGCACCTTATTTCTCTTTAGCTTCAAGGTATTTTTGTGCTGATGAATTCATGGAAAAATATCCAGGCTTTCCCAAGGATGTTGTAGCCAAAAAAATTTATTTCCGCCTGAAAGACAACCATGTGATAGGTGAAGATGTGGCCCACAAGATTGAAATTACGTATGAGGGGGAGGCAGGGGAGATTCTCTATAATCACTTGAAACGCAGAGCTACAACGAAATGCATCAGAACTTTGTGTAAAGTGATGATTGAAGTCGGTGTAGATGGCTGTTCAAGGATGAAGTCCCTCGGTGAGATAATGTCAAAAGACAAAGATTTGGATTTGCCTGAGAAACCAATTGGAAGTCTATAAACTGAGGGTGAGATGTTTTGTGCGGTAATTTTTATCTTATGGGCATAATTACTCTTATGGTTGGACTGGGTGCATCGTGCAAGGCAACCAGCCTAACCACATTCTGTCTAGCTCTATGCTCATCTAGCCTTATGCATGCCTACCCCTATGCCCGTATATCCCTGTACCACAAACATCCCTACCTTGTTTCAGTGCTTTTCTGGGAAATTTGCAATCAATTTGCATCCCTTTGTGTATAATTCCATTATAATATTATTATAGTGGGCAACTTGGATGCACTTTGTTTATGCCCATATACAGTGTTGACAGCCGCTACCTGGAAAGATTTATTTACAAGTAAAAAGTAGAACAAAACCTTCGATAGTGGACCCTCCCTAATACGGACACAGTATAATAAATCTCTCTACGAAGTACATGACTTACAGTCCCAGTACAATTCCTACAATACACACTGAACCTCCCTACAAAGGACAAAGCAGCTGAATTTATGCTGTTCTTATAGTGTTTTTTTTTGAGGTTTCACTGAAGACGAACAAGAACCATGCATGGTCAATACAAGATGCATTCAGAAATGATGATGAAAAATTGTCGTTCCATCAATAGATTTACCTTTCCTGTAGATTCCTAACATCCGGGGGATTATGCAATCGCTGAGGGTCTTGGAGACACCTCAAATACATTATTTTTTTACTATAGTATGTTTATGTGGATATGTTACAATGTGTAATAATATATAATACTAATGACATCTATAATAATTATGTTTTTGTTACTGTAACAGTATATATACTGTATATATTATACCAAAGATGTATATACAATGAATTCTCGTTAATCCACCACATACGTCCGCTTTATCCACCAGCTGCGCCAAATCCGTTTATCCAGCATTAATTTGGTACATGAATTCATTGAAATGGGTACGTATTGATGTGGATAACCTTCCGATTTCATTAATCTGCCCATTTTTTCAAAACGGATTGTGGCGGATTAACGAGAATTAACTGTATAAGTATATATTACTTGCAATTGAAGTTTATATTGTGCAATATTAGGAAAAAGGAACAAACAGTGGTTTGAGATACATCCTTCAATAGCACGGATATTTTTGATCAGACAATTCCAATTTTGCTCATTTTCTCAGTTTTTGTATTGGTTGTTATTTGAGAGCATTTAAGGCGAAAAAAAATAATTTGCTCATGCAGACGTGATAATGATAATACTATTATATTATGTTCTACATGGAATTCTAAAGCCTGTACACATGCACCATACAGCATCACAACTGTACAGTTAGACTTCATTTATCCACACCTCAAATATCCAGTTCCCTCACCTTATATGCAGTAGTTTTTACAGTAACAAATCTGCAATAATCCTACTACTGTTCCTCAAATATCCAGTTCCCTCACCTTATAAGCAGTAGTTTTTATTGGAACAAATCTGCAATAATCCTACTGTACACTATACTACTGCTCCCTCATTTATCCAGTGCCCTCACTTTATCCACAATTTCATCCAGAACTGATGTGTGCGGATAAGGGAGGTCTGACTATATATTATACATATGCATGCATGCATATGTATGGTGCATATTGCGATGTAAATTCATATGCCCATACATGACCAATGGTACAATTATGAACAAAATCCCAAACCGTATGACCATATACAATATTGCATGCATGGTAATTATATATAAATGCATGTCTGAATGCTGCATGCATGATCGACCACTACGCATTTCTAACATAATATTATACCTGGTGCATGGACATCACAGCCAGTTAAACGTAATTGTATTTGCATGCTTTAAATCCCATATGAATCGTACCTTCAGTTTTCAAGTTTTGTAGTTAATAAGTAATGTACTGTACGCGTAGGGATCGCCTAATGATCATGCCATGGGCCGTTTGTATTGCATGCATGTACACTATACATGCAGCTAGATGACATTGTAATTATACTGATTCTTTAGATTAGATATGAATATAAATGCGCCCATAGTAATATATTAAGGGGAATTCCCTAGCCCCTGCTCAGTTCTACTGGCCTCTACGGTCCGAATCATTTCACGATTCTTTCCTAGGCTTGCGGGATTTCGCCTGACGATTGTTTTAGTCTCAATGACAGGCAAAGATGGGTAAGTTTGCCTTGTTATGTAGTCTCGTAAGAGTATTGTCGTAGGCTATGTAACACAACATTGTAAAATGGCGTTCTTCTAGCTAACGCTCAACTTTGCGTATATACTGTTTTTCTTCTTTTTGCCCGTTCAAGTCAGTACATATATTATCCATGCTTTAGCCATCCTCCATTGATAATAAGTGCGTACGAGTAAGGCGTGTAACCTTTCAGCAGATAGTCCTCGATTGAGTTGAGTTGATTTTGCCCCCTTTAGAACCATAGATATTAGGATGACTACTCTAACCTACAAGGTTGGAGTATCTATAATACCAGCAGCGCTGAAAGGGTTACCTTTATTACTAGCAACACACATTATCTATTCCTAACGTCTCTATTTGCATGGCCTGTAAAAGCACAGTAGTATCTGTAGTATAAATTTCCCAGTACGGCCTAAAACGTTTGTGTTGTCATTAGCTGAATGCTTGCGAATGACTGGTAAGCAAATCTGTGAAGCACCCCCGAAAAGTAAAATACTGGACTGGAGCAGGAGGTGCTTCTTTGAAGAGGAGTATAAGGTAAAGGGGGGTAATTTGGAACGGCAGGTAATTTGGAACAGTCAGGCCAAAAGCAGTGTCAACCACAAGCTACATCCATTATTTCTCGTCTGTATTGTCTCCATGAAGGGAGAGTTTGGCAGTAGCAAGAATGACCAAGAAACGTAAACACAACATAAGTTACAGACCCTGTTCCGAATTACCATCGTGTTCCAAATTACCCCCCTTTACCTTATACAAATACTTTGACTGGATGCCATCATTAGAAGGGTGCTTAGTAATTAGAACCAATTTTCCATTGATATAAAATGGTGGTCTGTCACGTCCACATGTCGGGGGTAAAGTTTTGCGCAAAAGTTTTTTCGAAGAATGAAGTACTGGAGCAGGAGGAGATCCGTGATTGCAACAATCCTATGTTTAGTATGCGTTAAGGGGGTATCTTTGTATGTATGTTCTCAAAATTACAAATAAGTGCAGACATCTATGGTGCAGTGGGTTTGAATGCATTGTAAAGATTTCTGTTACAGTGTAGAAGGACAGAATGGGCAGTGAAATCTACTCGCTATGCCACCATCATATATATCAAAACCTGGCTCAAGTGCTCCAGGATGTGTTGTAGTATGTAGGATGAGATGCATACTGAGGTTATACGCTGCTCGACGTACGAAATCTGGAATTTGGTAATGCGAAATTGTGACTGTTGGCAATGTATTATTTTGGATGGAGTGACAGTTGGTGTTGCATTCCAGGCGTATGTTAATTTGATCCCCCAGTACTAAATGGAGGAATGGCTATGCGAGACCAAATGGCAGTATCATTTCTGGTGTCCCTGGGGTTTAATTTTGTGGGATTCTATTGCTAGTATGGTTAACTACAACTAGGGATAAAGTATAGGCGTGATCTCCTATCTTTCCATGACTATCTGATCCATGAGGGAGGCAGTAATGAAGTAACTCCATCCTTTGTTCAGCCAAGCAGTACACACAGCATAAACCTAATCACTACTAGTAGTTTCCTCTCATACAAAGCATTATGACATCAGTTGTAAGAGTTTTACTTCACTCCACTCCACTCCAGCCCAACTCCATGTTGACCCAAGGAGCATGAAGCCCTCAGAACTGGATCTTTGTCGACATGTGACTACCAACCTTTCTGTACAGAGAGTGTGGAAGAAAGTGTGTGAAGGAGTTGGTGCCAGCCAACACGACATGGATGCTGTGAGTAGAGACTATGGGTCGAGTGGAGAGTCAGAGGTGTTCTTCCAGTGTCTGCGTCTGTGGCTGGAGGGAAGGGCCCAGCAGAGCAAACCAGCAACCTGGGACACACTCCTTACATCGTTGACACAGGCTGGTGCCAGGGATGTGGTCAGACACTTAGCTTGTGATGTGCTAAAGTTAGGTATGTGTATGTCATGATTATGTCTGTGTGTATGTGTTATATGTATGCGTGTACGTATGTATGTGTGTGTATGTGCATACACATGTATGTACGTATGTGTGTGTGTGTGCGTGCGTGTGTGCATGTGTGAGTGTGATAGTGTATATGCATGTGCACGTGCATGCGTGTGCATGCATGCGTGCGTGCGTGAGTGCGTGTGTGCATGCGTGCGTGTGTGTGTGTGTGTGTGTGCAATTGGTGTCATTTGGAAGGGTTTGTTTGATTAGAAGAGTTCACTCAAATGATGCTTGTCCTTTCTGTACACCTTAGAATCGTTGGTAAATTCTTACCCAATCTTATTTCCACTTCTTCCTGCCAGATGACCCTTTGTCGAAGAAGCCAGAATTGGTGGAGCTGCAGGAACATGTAATAGGGTCGGAATCAAGTACATTGCGGATTCTAAATTGGGAAACAGTATGCAGATTATTGGGAGTAGAATCCAGGGCCATTGAGTCTGTCAAGAGAGACCATCCACATAACAATGTACAAGCTTTTCAAGTCTCCCTTCGTGTGTGGCACAAGGGGTCCACTGGTGTTCCAGTCACTTGGGAGAAGTTACTGGAGGCAGTGGAGGGAGCGGGAGAGAGGGAGCTAGCAGCTGAAGTGAAGAGGAAGCTTGCCCTGAATGTTCCCAAAGGTAAGGCCTCAACAAGAATGTGGAGTGCAAGAGAATACAGTAGTCTGGTATGTGCATCACAGGTAAACATTTGGTCTGAAAGTGGCCAGGTGTATGTTTAGAGCTTAAAGTGAATGTTTTTGAAAGTGTGTAAGGTTCACACTAAGTTCATAGTAGTGAGATCTTTTTGAGTTTTTGCGATGTTTAGGGAGAGATTTCTGATGGCCAGATGTATGGTGTGTGTGTGTGATGTGTCTCCTTGAGAGAGTGGTTTCTCTGTGTTCCTGTGCTTTTTGCAGCTGGAGAAGAACTTGTAGTCCCTGTACAGGAGACTGGGGAAGAGGTTCAGACTATGGGTAAGTGTGTGTAAGTGTGTGTGTGTGTGTGTGTGTGTGTGTGTGTGTGTGTGTGTGTGTGTGTGTGTGTGTGTGTGTGTGTGTAAGTGTGTGTGTGTGTGTGTGTGTGTGTGTGTGTGTGTGTGTGTGTGTGTGTGTGTGTGTGTGTGTGTGTGTGTGTGTGTGTGTGTGTGTGTGTGTGCATAGTATGTATTTGTGTGTACATGTATGCTTATGTGTACCATCACTTGTGTATGTACAGGTGCTAAACCAGCTTACTAAGAAAGCTCCACTGTATCATGTTTTGCACATATATGTTGTGTATCTCAGATTGTACTAGACCGGAAAAGAAGCTCAGGGACTTTCTCAGAGACTGGATGCAGAGGATCAAGGCAGATGCAGAGGCACAGATGTGTGTTCAGGACCTGGTTGACGATGGGGTCATTTCCGAAAGGGTGTCCTCTGACATCAAGCTTGCCAAAACCAGAAGGGAAGCCAATGGCCATCTTTACCAGCATCTACGTAACCAGGCAACTGTTAAAACCATGTACAAGCTGTTTGAAGTGTGGGCGGAGTGTGGTGGCTGTGGTAAACAGAATCAGCTCCTCACTGACATGAAAAAAGACATGGAAAAATGTATGTACAGTGAATGCGTGGATTCTGTAATGTTGCTGCAATGTTGTTTGGCTGTATCAGAGAGTGTACTTTTGGTTTGGTGTAGTGTGTGTGTGTGTGTGTGTGTGTGTGTGTGTGTTTGTATGTGTGTGTACATTTGTATGTGTGTGTGTGTGTGTGTGTGTGTGTGTGTGTGTGTGTGTGTGTGTGTGTGTGTGTGTGTATGTACACACATACATATGTGCGTATGCGCTTATGCATACCTTCCATATATATACACAATCAGGCACAGCCCCCTTGGTTTGCTTCTGAGAATGATTATCGTAATGTTTTGTCACATTGTCCTCTCTTTCCCTTTAGATGAAATGATAAATTGACATCGATATTAATTATCAACATTCATCTCTCAAGACGAAATTGTGCGTGTGTGTTTTGGTGTATAGAAATTTGTACATTTTTATTATAGTTTATTGTGTTGTGTGTACAAGTATTGCAAGATCTTCTTCAGTTGCTTTCAAAGATCTAATCTATAGCTATTGCATCGATTGCGCGCTGTAAACCGCACAGTATGCACAAGCCGACAAAGTATTATGGACGTACCCCCCCCCTGGACCAGCATGCCGTGTGTATGAATATATACCATAAATCATGAAAAGATTGCGTGTAAAAAAAGATTGCTGTTGCGGGTGAAAATTCCTTTGCGCAATGTTTTCATGACACAGTTGGATAAGCTCTAGTATATTCTTGCTATGGAATCTATAAATTCAACGTACCGCAATCTATTACATACACAATCTTTTCATGACGGTATATGCATGAATGGGTCGGTGTGAATACTCGGTTGGATTTCAAATTCCTGCAGCATAATATGCAATTGCAATTTGCAATTGTTATTATGCAATCGAGTTTTGCTATCACAGTGTCTATTCTTGTTATTCTGCTTTTTTGACGATGTATCCGTACATTCCGAGTCTTTCTTTAGAATTTGTAGTTTTAGTCATCGTTACGATCGTAATAGGAGTAGTCATTTTGTACTTCTTCGGGGGAAAGTTATGGACCTTCTTGGCCCACATGCTCAGCAGTATTAGAACCAAAGATAATCGACCCAACATTGATAGTACACTCCCTGATCGTGAACCCAAGCCATCGAAAATTGGGAAAATTGGATTGGCCGTTGTGATAGCGAATGAGTACGAAGGGGAGAACAGGTTGGTTGGAACCGCCAAAGACAAGGAGTTCTGGGAGGAGGCCTTCGAGAAACTAAATTTTGACGTAAGAACTTCGCTAGCTCGAGGGGTCGGATTGAATTCTACCAAGAAAGAAATGAT
>CAUJGJ010000242.1:2921976-2926976 GCA_963170055.1 Halisarca cf. caerulea | reverse complement strand
ATTATCTTGACCCGCCCCAGCTAGAAAAGCAGTCTGCCATGGAGAGGTTTTCACTATTAGGGGAGTGTGTTACAAGAGGTTCCGCTGCTATAAGCTTCTAGCTATTTAATATTTTAGTAATAATTATTATTTTATATATAGATTACTAAATCATTACTCTCAGTATAGCAATTCAAGTGCATGGAAAATTGAACTTCAGTGATGGGATCTATTGGGAACACTGATCTATGTGATAGTATAGTTATTATATATTGTAAGTAGTCTACTTGTTACTTTTTTATATTATATTGTATATCTGTATACACATTTATCACTATCTGTATACGCAGTTGTCATCTATAGTTTTCATCATTCAGCAATAATAATACAATAGAAATATAATAGAAAAAAAAGAAAAAAAGAGGACCCCAGGTCATTAGGGCTGTTCAGGGAGTTCACACTCACTCTCAAGGATATTGAGAAGACTCATAGTGTGGGAGACCAGCTGCGAGACCCAAAGCTCCCCCCATACGGTTCTTTGTACAGGAGTATTGCAACTGACCACTGAGGGACAGGATTTTTTTTCAGATAAAACTCCGAAAAACCCGTCTGACAAGGGATTCGAACCCATAACCTCAGCACTACAAGTCACCATCGCTAGCCGCTAAGCCATCAGGGACCTTCTGAATATATACTATTAAAAGCGCTATTTATAGTTACCGAAAAAAAAAAGATAAAAAAACTAAGTGTCGGGGTTGGGGTTCGAACTCAGCGCTCGGGCATTGTAACCCAGTCACTTCGCCACTATGCCATTTGTTATGCTATGAAAGTACACCACTGAAAGCGCTATTTATCGTACTGTTAAGTCGACTCCCAAGATGGCGGCAGCTAGCGAGGTATGCAGTTGCTTGAAGGCGTAGCGAAAAAGACGTTTGGTAGGATTATATGCCCGCCAAAGAACAGAACTGCTTCGTCTACAGCTAAAAGAACGAGTTGAACAGCTGATTGCAGTTGTGAGGGATGAAAAAGTCACCGTCGGGTATCGGCAAAGCAAAGTAATGAAGGCTCTTTTGGGAGGGAAAATTCTACCAAGTGATTATGGTCAGGTAACCAACAACGTCTGCTACATTGGAGGTGCAGCTGTGTAAAGAAGTAGAGTCATTCTTACGGACCCCACTGAGCGGACACAAAGGGGAGTCGAACTTGGTAGGTAATAAACTCGAGGCTGCTTGTTATAGAGGGAGAACACAATACATGCTAGATCAAATCACACTCTGTGTGCGTGCGTGCGTGCGTGCGTGCGTGCGTGCATGCGTGCGTGCGTGCGTGTGTGTGTGTGTGTGTGTGTGTGTGTGTGTGTGTGTGTGTGTGTGTGTGTGTGTGTGTGTGTGTGTGTGTGGTCAATTTAATTAACTGCGCACAGTCAATTATTCTTATACAAAGGGCCGTTTTCTAGTATACATAGTTTGTTCTTGGAATACATTCCACATGTACTTTCATTTTTTTATAATTCTGTTCTCACCTGAATTGTCAGTGTCTCTTGGCTCTATTGCAATCTTGGGCAGTACACCAAGGGAATCTGACATAAGCAAACTATAATTGGTAGTAGGATAAATGCTGATTGGGACAGGTTTGCCATGTTTCTCAACTTTGAGGGCAACACTCGACAGTCTGTTGAAGTTGGCAATATGAGAGTGTCGGAGAAGTGTTTCATGGCCGTGGTTGAGTTGTGGCTGCAAAGGAAGCATGGAACTGGGAACCTTCCTCATACATGTAGATCTGTAATACAGGCAGTGAGGGATTGTGGGCACTCTCAGGTGAGGTGTGTGTGTGTGTGTGTGTGTGTGTGTGTGTGTGTGTGTGTGTGTGTGTGTGAGTGTGTGTGTGTGTGTGTGTGTGTGTGTGTGTGTGTGTGTGTGTGTGTGTGTGTGTGTGTGTGTGTGTAATTGTTTAATTCATTTGGATTGTGAATGTTTAAACGTTTGTGGGTGTATATGTGTGTTGTACTAGATGTGTTGATGTTCACATGTATGCTCTTGTATACTTGTATTCACACATGCCACTTTTATGCGTATTCCACTGCTTTCCCCAGCTCCAGACCCCGTTCTTGACAGTAGACCCAGTGAAGCCCGTGTTTTGAACTGGTTAGTAGTAAGATGCATGAGTGCAGATTGGGACAGGTTTGCTATCTTTCTGAGCTTCGCGATTACCGCTAGATGGAATATCAGATAGTTATATTGGGACTATAGAAATCGTGTCGTGGCTGTGGTTGTCATGTGGATGCAAAAGCAAAACGGAACAGGGGACTTTCCTCGTACATGGAGGTCTGTACTACAGGCAGTGAGGGATTGTGGTGACAAAGAACTAGCTGATGATGTGAGCAAGTCACTCTTAGAAGGTGAGCAGTGTGTGTGTTTGAGTATGTGTGTGTGTGTGTGTGTGTGTGTGTGTGTGTGTGTGTGTGTGTGTGTGTGTGTGTGTGTGTGTGTGTGTGTGTGCATAGATAATATAAAACGTTTTATATTATCCATGGTGTGTGTGCGTGTGTGTGCGTGCGTGCATACGTACATACGTGTGTTTGTGTGTGTTTGTGTGTGTGTGTGTGCGTGTGCGTGCATGCATGCATATGTACATACGTGTGTGTGTGTGTGTGTGTGTGTGTGTGTGTGTGTGTATGTGTGTGTGTTTGTGTGTGTATGTGTGTGTGTGTGTGTGTGTGTGTGTGTTTGTGTGTGTGTGTGTGCGTGTGTGTGCGTATGTGTGTATGTGTGTGTGTGTGTGTGTGTGTGTGTGTGTGTGTGTGTGTGTGTATGATGGGGTAGATAACTTTCGTGATGTAATTCACTTTTGCTTAGGTCACTGAAGAGGTGGATTCACTAGCTTATGCATGTTCATGTTTTTTGTATATGTTTGTCTGAAGTACAAATATGTTTGTACTTGGTAATTTGAATTGAATATCAAATATTGTTAATGAGATTCAGTGATGTACATTCTAGTTCTTCAAATTGTGGTTGTTGTGTTTTTGGTTTGAATAAGCAATGATCATTCTAATATAATAATTATAATACTTTTCTACTACACTAGTCTGGTGTAGCCAGACCCATTTCTCCATTTTTATTTTGGAATATAATACATCAACATTGGCTATGCCAGACTTTGTTTATAATATTATACTGTATGAGTGGAAATATTGGCAACCATTATATCTTTGGCAATTAAATAAATAATTTGCTTGAAACCTTTGCCCGGTGTATAAAATATTGGCGATACATAGTTTGACGATTGAGAGTATTCATTGTCAATCAATGTCACTGTAGTATACTGTTATTATTGTCATGCGCCAACTCGCCAAATTAAACACATCGCCAATATGTTTCTGGTTATACGGAATTATCAATAATCCATGGTTCATTCGAGCTGCAGTATTATAATGATATATGGCGATAGCTAGATTCTCACTTCAGATCCAAATTCGCTCCTGCATGCGCAATTGCAATCGAGTTTTGCTTCTGTCTATTTGCATGTGATGATGATGTTGCCTCTGGACAGTATTTCTTTAGTGTTTGTCGTTTCAGTCATTGTTGCGATTGTAATAGGAGCGTCAGGGATATTTTTATACTTCTCCGGAGGAAAGTTATGGACCTTCTTGAGGAGGTCCCTGTTCCGTAAGACCAGAGAATCCAGTAGTCGTAGTCCCTCGACTTTCCCTGATGAACCCGCGCCAGCGGAATCCGGGAAAATTGGATTGGCCGTTGTGATAGCGAACGAGTACGAAGGGAAGAACAGGTTGGTTGGAACCGCCAAAGACAAGGAGTTATGGGAAGAGACCTTCAAGGAACTGAATTTCGACGTAAGGACTTCGCGAGGGGTCGGATTGAATTCCAGCAAAGAAGAAATGCTCAGACTAATAGATTTACTCCATCAAATCCCACTATGGGGGATAGACGTCCGTAACTACAGACACATTGCCTTCGTTTTCTCGGGACACGGCTATGATGGCGGGATTTACTCACAACACGAGGAGCGCTTGGACTTCAAGAAAGAAGTATTTCCGCGTATATTTCACGACAAACGTGATACGTTCAACAAACTCATCTTCATTGATGCATGCAGAAACTCCATTGATGATGGAAAGGGACAAAAGTCGCTGAAAATATCATCAGAAATGATTCCCAAGAGCTGCGATGGAGATGGTGTTTCGGTTGGTGTTGGTGCGTTTATTGCATATGCTACTCTCAGTGGACGCTCTGTGCCTGATTCTAGAGATGGCAGCTACTTTTCTAGATGTGCCACAAAGTATTTGCAAGAGGACTTAACTCTCTCTGTTGTAATGGACAAGGCGGCCGACGAGATTCGAGAAATGTCCAAGAATCACTACACACTACCTGAACGTATCAGCTTATTGTCTGGTGGGGTCAATTTGTACAGGGATGCCCGAAGTATGTACTTAAGTACAGTATTATCATGCATGGTAGTGTAGTCTGGCCTGGTGTGACTGTTCCACTAGGCATCAGGCTTGGTGTGGAATTGCACACACACACACACACACACACACACACACACACACACACATACACACACACACACACAAACACACACACACACACACACACACACACACACACACATACAAACACACACATACATACACACACACATACAAACACACACACACACACACACACACACACACACACACACACACACACATACACACGCACACACACACACACACACCACCTATTGATGGTTTACGTTTTGCAGTATTCACAGTATTTATATTCATTACATGGATGTATATCTGCATCCCAACACATTTAGGATTAACTGATGGCCAAGAAGAAGGTGAAAGAGATAAAACCAATAGTTCTATCCTTTCTCGTGAGCCACCGAGCACAGATCCAGGTGGAAATAAAGTTAGAGGTCAAGATGCCAGTTCAGATCCAAATTCGGGCGCAAGCCCAACTTCCAATACAGTCCCTACAGACACCGTCTCCAATGTCACCTCATCCTCACAACCA
>CAUJGJ010000242.1:2886976-2911976 GCA_963170055.1 Halisarca cf. caerulea | reverse complement strand
AAAATTTTCCATACTTGAAGACCAGATTGTATGGTAGAATCTGTCATTTTTAAATAATATGACATAAATTTACTAGCATAATCAATGGAATATTCATCAGAGTGATTACATACATGTTCTCCCTAAACAATTTAGTTCATATTTCATTGCAGCCATTTTGTTTCTCAGGTTATCTCATTGGACACTTGGCACAAACGAAAGAGGGATCATCAGGCTGTCCTGTTTTGAAAGAAGTAAACAATAGATTAGTTGTTGTGGGTCTTCATCGTGGTTCAACCGAACACAGCATGAAAATGACCAATTTAAATCTGGCCACTCATGTACATGCTATTCACTACACCTTGCTTGGAAAGGAGCATACACTTGGAGGTGCGTATATCTCACACACATGAGCATACATGTACACAAACATGTGTTATGATGTATGTTTGTACAGCAATATCCCTTTGAGAAACCATCCCTCCTGTAAGACTGGCTCTTTTATTATTGTTGTCACATCATCCCCACATGTGAGCCGCTACCTTGGTTCAGAGTAGTGCAGTATTACATATGTATTTTCATCTCTACATGTTATCTTATTCTAATCTATTGCATACTTCAGTGTAGTCACTGTGCTGTCACTTTCAATGTTCATTTATGTTAGGTGAATAGCTTTTACTTACTTGGAAGAAAGCACAGTTTTTTAACTTCAAGTTCCGTTCCCGATGTACTGTGTGTACTAGGACTATCAAAATCATTTGTTTCTAGAATATAGGTGAACTGAAATAAGTTATGTGTATGTACACTTTATGTATGTATCCATTTATGTACAGCTCCAAATTGGGAAGACATTACCAATGAGACTGCAGAATCAGGGGACACAGGTACTGTGCATGTGTGTGTGTGTGTGTGTGTGTGTGTGTGTGTGTGTGTGTGTGTGTGTGTGTGTGTGTGTGTGTGTGTGTTTACATGCATGTGTGTGTGTGTGTTTGTGTGTGTGTGTGTGTGTGTGTGTGTGTGTGTGTGTGTGTGTGTGTGTGTGTTTACATGCATGTGTGTGTGTGTGTTTGTGTGTGTGTGTGTGTGTGTGTGTGTGTGTGTGTGTGTGTGTGTGTCTGTTTACATACGCGTGTGTGTGTGTGTGTGTGTGTGTGTGTGTGTGTGTGTGTGTGTGTGTGTGTGTGTGTGTGTGTGTGTGTGTGTGTGTGTGTGTGTGTGTGTGTGTCTGTTTACATACATGTGCATGTGTGTGTGTGTGTGTGTGTGTGTGTTTACATGCATGTGTGTGTGTGTTTGTGTGTGTGTGTGTGTGTGTGTGTGTGTGTGTGTGTGTGTGTGTGTGTGTGTGTGTGTGTGTGTGTGTGTGTGTGTGTGTGTGTGTGTGTCTGTTTACATACATGTGTGTGTGTGTGTGTGTGTGTGTGTGTGTGTGGTGTGTGTGTGTGTGTGTGTGTGTGTGTGTGTGTGTGTGTGTGTGTACGTGCGTGCATGCATGTGTGTGTGTGTGTGTGTGTGTGTGTGTGTGTGGTGTGTGTGTGTGTGTGTGTGTGTACATGTGTGTGTGTGTGTGTGTGTGTGTGTGTGTGTGTGTGTGTGTGTGTGTGTGTGTGTGTGTGTGTGTGTGTGTGTGTGTGTGTGCATGTACAGTGTTCTAGGTAGGTATATTTTCCATGTTGTTTTATATTACATGTGTTATGAATTCTTTCTAGGCTAATTAACCAGACCTTATTAATTTACCCACAATGATGCTCTATCGTCCTTATGAAAATTAGTAGCCAACGAATAATAACAAGCCAAGTTGGGTCAGGTTGTCAAAGGTAATCTGTTCTTACGTCTTCTTTGTTGCGTTGTAGACCAACAGCAGATCCTTGACTCAGAGCAAGATGGCCTTCTAAGGGATCAACAGGATGTACCAACACAGCCTCCCAAACCATTAACAGTTGGAGGACATTTGGGAAGACAGCCGACTCCTCGTGTTTTTAAGAATGACAAACCAAGTGAGTCTCACCTTTTTCCTACTTGGTTAATTTGAGTAGCAAGTTACATATCATTGGTTGTAACCCACCATTTTAAAAATGGTTGACTCGTATTGTATAAATGTGTGTGTACGATCTGAATGCATCAACCATTTATCTGGTTAGGTTAATTTGTACAGGGTAGCATTGAAAGCTGCCAAAAGTATTTGTTGGTGTGTAGTATTACCATATTTAGTGTGGATTTCATTTCATATTGTATACCGTATGGACCGAAACTTTCGCGGTACTAAACTTTCGCGTTTGCAAAAGTTTGAGGATTTTCGCGGTTTAAACTTTCGCGGTTGCCAACTTTGAGGAAAATTTCGCGGACAGCATAGCGTCCTATGCATAATTTATTCAATAAAAATGGCCGCTGAGACAACTGATGAAGAAGTCCGCCGACATTAGCAACATAGTTTCTGTTAATTTATTGCTTCTGTCTTTTGAGAGTTCATCGCATACTGCCTGTGCGGTAGAACCAGGTAAAACGTCCTCCAGTGAAGGGAAATCGGATCCGACGATTGACCATCCACAGCCGATGAATCTCGTGTAGAGTTCTTGTTGAAGTAGCGTAGGGTCGATAGAGCGGTAGTAAAACGAACGAAAATTGTCTGGAATGGCAAGACAACACAAATGAATCTTAGAAAGTTGCTGCTGTGCGCTCACGATGAAGGAAAATAGTCAATGGAGCAAAGGTGCTCTGACGCGGTATTGTGCAATCCGTGTGCCGCCGGCCATTTTGACTCCACAAGAAAGAAGACAATGTTGATTTTCGCGGATTATACTTTTCGCGGATGGCCACTGATCCGCGAAAAGCGCGAAAGTTTAGTACCGCGAAAGTTTCGGTCCATACGGTATGTACATACACATGTACACACACACGCGCACGCACACACACACACACATACACACACACACACACCACCTATCGATGGTTTACGTTCTGCAGTATCCACATTATTTATATTCATTGCATGGATGTATATCTGCATCCCAGTACATTTAGGGTTAACTGATGGCCAAGAAGAAGGTGAAAGAGATGAAACCAATAGTTCTACCCTTTCTCGTGAGCCACCGAGCACAGATCCAGGTGGAAATGAAGTTAGAGGTCAAGATGCTAGTTTGGATCCAAATTCGGGTGCAAGCCCAACTTCCAATACAGTCCCTACGGGCATCGTCTCCAATGTCACCTCACCCTCACAACCACACCATAGTCATTCTAGTCCACTGCCCAATGCTTCATTAGGTGAGAATAATTATTTGTGTGCACAGACTTGCATGCTGGTCCTATGCAATCAAGCAACTTCTTGCATCAAACTTTCCTGTCTTCTACCATTATTTTCCACTACAAGAGTTTTTGTATCGGACTACCCGACCTGCTGGCTACAACTGTCCCCTATTTCCCTTTCTCTGCATTCAGGGGAGGGTTGTAGCAGTCCAGGTGTTAGTGGATTAAAACTTACCTTAATTTGCTGTTGAATTGTGTGAAGTTTAAATGCATAACAGTATACAGTCAAATTTCTTTACAAAGTCACTTGATACAACATCACTCTCTCTACAACAACACATATGTTGGGAACTGTTTCACTGGTCTCTGTATATACAAAATGTACTGGTTACAACAACATTTTGGTTATAGCAGCAAAAAACAGTGGGACCAATGGTGTCGTAAACAGTTTTGACTGTACAGCAAAACCTGTCTATAACGACCACTCAAGGGACCAAGTAATTGTGGTCTCTGTATACAGGTGGTCCTTGTACAGAGGTGCTTTAGTACAACTGAAGTGGACAATGAGCCAGCCTACCATGGTCTCTATAGACAGGTGGTCTTTATATGCAAGTGGTCTTTAAGACAGACAGGTTTTACTGTATTATTCGTAGTTGTTGTACGTATGTCTACTTTCACTGCTGTCCTGTGAGGACCCCACTCAACACGAAACTTGAGGGACTGATGAAATTTTTCACATACATTCGTATACATATGTATACATATGTATGTACGCACGTACGTATGTACATTTGTACATTCCCTTACACAATAGCCTGCAGTATGTAAGGACATGCATTTCTGCCCTGTCTGTCCCTTCATTTGAGCTCAATCTGTTCTGTTCCATACAATGCAATACAATCACGGTCCGCTACATATCATGGCATGTGGGAGGACCCTAGTACTACTTGCACACAGTACTTTGTGCTATAGGTATTGTAATTTTTGTATAGTAATACTACACGTTTTCATGTGTATGTATGTGCATACATACTGGTACATACAGCAGAACCTCTGATAGTGGACTCTAGGACACAGGATAACAAACCTCTCTACAAAGGACATGACTTATGGTCCCAGAATAATTCCTACAATACATTTTGAACCTCCCAAAGAGGAAAACCTCTCTACAAAGAACAAATCAGCTGAATTTATGCTGTACCCAAAGTGTCCTTTATCCGGAGGTTCCTCTGTCTGTATTTATCAGTAATGTATGTACACATTCATCGGTATTGATCATGGGAACGTTCTGCGATATGCCTTATAGGACGGGGATGTGATGAACGCGAGGTGATTTCCCCATCAAATGATGTAATGGAGGAACCAAGAGTGACAAGAAGTGTCCAGCACACATCCGTCCATGTAGTGGGTCATGAGGCAAGAGGTACGTACATCTCTTGAGTAGACTTATGTACTATAGAACAATATCTTTGTATTGGCTATAATCTTTTCTGAGTCGATTCCATATTTCCATGTTACTCATGTTATGTGTATCATATAATATACTAGAGGGTCGCAGCAAGGAGTACACAAACCCCAACATACTGACGATTATGTCTCTAATGCCGCACCTTTCGGAGCTGGCTAGCCTTGGTCTGCAGCTGTCTGGTTGGCTGGACATGGGGAACGCGTGGGCAGCCATTGCCAAAACTCCAGGAACACCACAGGATCATGTACAGAAATTGCTAACACAGTGGTTGAGTGATGAAGAGGATCCTGACATCCCCCACACTTGGACTCACTTCATCGAGGTGGTTAGAGGTTGTAAGAGAGGGAAATTGGCAGAGAGGATGGAGAGAGAGGTATTAGGAAGTAAGTGTGTGTGTGTGTGTGTGTGTGTGTGTGTGTGTGTGTGTGTGTGTGTGTGTGTGTGTGTGTGTGTGTGTGTTGGCATGAGCATGTGCGTGCCTGCATGCCTGCGTGCGTACGTGCGTGCATGAGTCCATATATGTGTACATGTATGTGTGTGTGTGTGTGTGTGTGTGTGTGTGTGTGTGCATGTGTACATTCATGTGTGTGTGTGTGTGCACATGCATACATGCATGCACGTGTTCACACGGTTTGTGAGTATGTTGTGTGTCAGTCTGTACTTGAATGTACATGAATGTACGCAAGCTTCTTTGTGAGCGTGTACACGTATGTCCAAGTACATCAACATCCATGATCTGGAATGTACGTGCGTATGTGTATTTGCAGGCATATGTACATCTGTGAGTTACTGTACAAAACCTACTCCTGTGTTTGTGTGTGGTTCCATCACTTGTACTTTGTGCAAATGCACATTAATTTTTGTAGAAGTGAAGCCTCAAGTCTCCCAGTCTGCCCCACCTACTGTACAAAGACCTTCGGAAGGTTTGGATGCAAGTATACGATCATGTACTTTTGTCTGTGCATGTTGTACATGTACAGCTGCACCCTCTATGTTCATAAGTCTGTATAGTATGGATAAAGTGTATTCATATGTACATATGCTGGTTGTTATACTTACCATGGCCAGTTTGTGTGTGTGTGTGTGTGTTGTGTGTGTGTGTGTGTGTGTGTGTGTGTGTGTGTGTGTGTGTGTGTGTGTGTGTGTGTGTTCAATTTAGACGTGTACACTTATTCTCATACGAAGAGCCATTTTTCTAGTATATGTAGATTTACTCTTAGAATTATTCCACATTCACATGTGATATTGTACTTTCATGTGTTTTTTTATAATTCAGTTCTTACTTGCATTTCCAGTGTTACCTGACTCAATCTTGGACAGTAGACCAACAGAACCTGACATAAACAAGCTAGTTGGTAGTAGGATGAGTGCAGAGTGGGATAAGCTGGCAATGTATCTCAAATTTGATTCCAACACCAGACAAGCCATCGACAGAGACAACAACGGAAAGTGTGGGAGGTGTTTCTCAAATGTGGGCAGCTCATGGTTGGAGAGTAAGGAAGGAACAGGGGACCTTCCTCGTACGTGGAGGTCTGTACTGCAGGCAGTGAGGGATTGTGGGCATAGAGGACTAGCTGATGATGTGAGAGTGTCACTCTCAGGTGAGCAGTGTGTGTGTGTGTGTGTGTGTGTGTGTGTGGGCAGGTGGGTGCATATGTACGTATGTGTGTGTCGAGGGGGCAGGTGGGTCCATACCTACTTATACATGTACATGCATGCGCACACATGTGTGTATGTGTGTGTGTGTGTGTGTGTGTGTGTGTGTACATGTTTGTTGCTAGTGTATGATGGGGTAGATAACATTCGCCATGTATTTCACTTTTGTTTAGGTCACTGAAGAGGTGGATTTATGAAAGATGCATGTTCATGGGTTTTGAATGTGTTTGTCTAAATACGAATATTTTTGTACTTAATTGTTTGAAAGGATTGTTTATTAGATACAGTGATGTACATTCTAGTTTTTCAAATTGTAATATTAATTATTATTGTACATGTTAATTGTATATAAGATTGAAGCTCTGTGAATCAGCAACAGTACTAGTTCTGGTTTAAATAAGCACTTATTATATGAGCATAGCTAGCGAATTTCCTATTTCCCTCGCCTTAATTAGCGGAGACAGTTTGAGCTACCCACGCATATATTTGATTGATTAATTCTCGGTTAAAGGGTATTAGGTCAGTAGTCTATAGTCTCATATGTATTGTGTATATTGCGTAATAGCCTATAGGTATTGCATCAATCAGATGTAAATGCTAAAAGCTCTCCCTTATGGCTATAGTCCAGCCAGCTGGACCCATGCATGCACGTTCGTATGTAATTAAGTGTTTCCCTTCCCCGCTGGCGCTTATGTACGAACGTGGGTCCAGCTGGCTGGACTACCTAATGGCTAGTTAACCTTAACAATTTCTCCATTTTAATTTTTAACTTACATATAATGGAGGATTGAATGGTTGTCTCTTATAGTTTAAGCCTTCTATATTATACAGTTCCTAGTTTATAATTATATGATAACCCTACTTGTCCTTAATTAAGCTTGGTCACTTTAAGCTAGAGTAAAAGTAGGGGCTGTAGTAGCTGTATATATATAGACTGCATACGGTAACATATTGGGATTGGGGGCTCCATTGCAAGGAAAGTCCATACCTGCAGAGCGCCTTCGATCAAAGCATAGATATTTGACCCGACACCGGTACCATTTCTTGCACCATCAATCCAGCACTCCATGTACAAGGTCAAACACCATGTACAAGGTCAAACACCATGTACAAGGTCAAACCCCATATACAAGGTCAAACACCTATGCATGATGTATTTGTATACATCTTATCATACATATTTGTCCTTCAATTTTGTAAGGGTTTTTTCTATTAATTTTGTATGCTCCTTTAATTTGTTAATGATATCGAAATGTGATGCATGCATGGAAGGATCCGGAAGAGTCGGCTATACTTCAGACTACATACTTCTCACATGTATTATATCATAGACCCTACATACGTAGGTATATATGCATGCATGACGGCTTAGTTACGTAATCACGTAGGTGCGCACGTGATATTCAGGACGTCATTGGGAATTCCCCGTGCACATGTAACTCGAATATTATATTTTTCGACGACAAGAGATCTATACAAGATCTTCAGAGTTCAATTTAAGATTCGGGTCAACTCTTAACGCTATATATAGTTCCGTTCGTACCACACGTACGGGCCGGAGGAGCGATCTCTGCACGACAATGTGGTATGTGGCAGGAGCGCTCACCTTTCTTGTTGGATTTGTATCCATCCTTATTGTAGCCGTTTGGTATTTGAAGAGACGAGATGGTAGAAATCAACATACCTCAAGATCAAAAACCACAGGGCCTTGTAATATTCTTCCCGCCAAAGGAGGGAAAATCGGATTGGCCATTGTCATAGCCAACGAATACAAAGATTTACCGGAGGGCCGAGGAAGGCTGGTTGGAACCGCCAAAGACAAAGAGCGGTGGGAGAAACTGCTGAGAGAACTTGAATTTGATGTGCGAACTTCGGGAAATATTGGGTTGAATGTTAGGAAAGACAAAATGTTGGAATTAATCAAATTGCCAGCTCAGTTGCACGTGAAAGACAAAGACGTTGGAACTTGCAGATATATAGTTTTCGTATTCTCTGGACACGGCTATAATGGGGGCATCATTTCCGAAGACTGTAAAGCTTTGGACCTCCAACGCGAAGTCTTTCCTCGCCTGTTCTGTGAAAGACTGTACAATTTCAAGAAATTGATATTCATCGATGCGTGTAGAGACGACAGCTCAAATCAGAAAGCACTGGAGATATCGAAGGAGATGCTAACCAAGGGAACTTCTGATGACGGTTCGAATCCTTCTGTAATTGGCGTAGGTGCTTTAACAGCATACGCAACCCTCGACAGGCTGGCTGCACCCGATTCCAATGAAGGCAGTGATTTCTCAAAGTTTGTAACCGAAGGGCTCCAAGAGGATGTTACCATCACTGTTGCCATGGACAGAGCTATTGAAAATGTGATAGATAAGCACTCTCAGTACTACACCAGACCGATGTACATCAACCAGTTACCTGGAGAGGTCAATCTGTACTCGGATGCAATGAAGATGAAGAAAGGTACATGCTAGTTGTAAATGTAGTTGTGCTAATACTGCCTTGTGTATGGGTGCTTGTGTGTGTGTGTGTGCTTGTGTGTGTGTGTGTGTGTGTGTGTGTGTGTGTGTGTGTGTGTGTTACAGTGCGTCCGTTTGAATGGACATAGGCACAAATTTGTCCATTCACCAATTTGCACATGCACACCTACCCACTCATACACACATGCACACAACAATATTTTTAGGTATTACAAATGAATGCAGTTACTTTCTGTGACACTACATTTGTGGTTTTCATATTACTTAGCCTGTGGTCCAGAATCCAGTTCAAATTTGGATTTGGTTTGTAATCCAGATGACAACCTGGATGCCAACATGAATAACACCCTTGATGACATTACAGATTGTGAACGGAGTTCAATTCAGGATTCCATTCCAGATCCAGAAGCGAACTCTGAACCTGAGGCAGTTGAGGACACAAGTCCAGTCTCTCCAAATCCAAGACCGCAACCCAACACCAGCATAGACCACCATACTAGTACAGATCCAGGCACTGATACAGGCCCAACTACTGGAACAAGCACCACTGGAGACCGCAGTACTGGTACAAGCACCATTGCAGACCGCGGTACTGGCACAAGCACCACTGCAGACCGCAGTACTGGCACAAGCACCACTGCAGACCACAGTACTGGTACAAGCACCATTGCAGACCGCGGTACTGGCACAAGCACCACTGCAGACCGCAGTACTGGCACAAGCACCACTGGAGACCACAGTACCGGCACAAGCACCACTGCAGACCGCAGTACTGGCACAAGCACCATTGCAGACCGCGGTACTGGCACAAGCACCATTGCAGACCGCGGTACTGGCACAAGCACCACTGCAGACCGCAGTACTGGCACAAGCACCATTGCAGACCGCGGTACTGGCACAAGCACCACTGCAGACCACAGCTCTGGCACAAGCACCACTGCTGACTGCACTCCTCTTGGTATGCAGTCTGTCCCAGGTCAGTGCATTGTACATGAAGCTAACTTTAGCACTCATGTACAAGCTCAATATGATGTGGTGTAGTTTCCAGCAATGTACTAGCATGTATACTGTAGAACTTGCTTAGTAAGTATCAGAAAAGGAAGAGAAGATCAGTACTTCTTATCAGAGGTACAGTACTTACTATCAGGACAGATTTATGTACTGTTCTGTATGTATGCAAGGGGACAGAATGCTCACTAACCAAGGTACCGAGGAGTACCGTATGCGCGGAAATTTTCGCATTTCGTAATTTTCACAAATTTTGCGAATGAAGCAGCGTTTGTGAAAATAAAGTACTGCGGAAATTTTGCATTGAAAAGGAAACATTATTATTTTTATTAATACTATAGACAACCAATTCAGGAAAATTGCCATTCGCGAAAATAAAATCGCGAATTTCTCATACTTCGCCCTTCACGAAAATTACATAACACAAAAATTTCCGTGTATACAGTACTCACTAACCCAGGTACCGAGGAGTACTCACTATAACCCAGGTACCGAGGAGTACTCACTAACCAGGGTACCGAGGAGTACTCACTAACCAGGTACTTGTGTACTTAGCAAGTTCTACACTGTGTACAAGAAGTGGTTACTTGGGATGTACGTAAGTGCATATAAAGGATTTGCTGTAAGCACAATATGACGGATTCAGCCAAGTGGAAATGGAAACTGCTTGCTCTTGTTATGTAGTAAGAGGTGCTGTATCCATTAAACCAGAAGGCCATCCCAATCCAACTGGAGGAGGAGGTATCATTGGAACTGCATATTTAGATAGAATGAGGAGGTCCGTTCTGTTTATTGATCCTAACAAGTATGTAAGTGGTGTGTGTGTGTGTGTGTATGTGTGTGTGTGTGTGTGTGTGTGTGTGCGCACGCGTGTGTATGGATGCATGTATGTGTGCATGCACGCGTATGTGTGTGTGTGTGTGTGTGTGTGTGTGTGTGTGTGTGTGTGTGTGTACATTTACATATGTGTGTGCTTGTGTGTGCGTGTGTGTATGTATGTGTGTGTGTGTGTGTGTGTGTGTGTGTGTGTGTGTGTGTGTGTGTGTGTGTGTGTGTGTGTGTGTGTGTACATGCACACAGGAGGGGTACTTTGACATGTACCTACGTAGCTCTCAACTTTTCAAACCAAGCTCCTATTTATTTCCAGTGACTGTTCAAACTGTGGAAAGGGAACTGGGTGCATTGTGGAGCTGAAGCTGCAAGGACATACCTTAAAGTTGTTGATGACTTGCAATCATATACTTCCAACAAAAGATGTGGCCAGAAGCTCATGCATCTGGTTTGACAGGGAAGATAGCACTAATCCGGGAAGTGAGATCAAAGGAGAAGACTTGTTTGACTTTGAGTACTTCGAAACTAGTCCACAATCGGTTTGTGGGTGTCTTTCTTAATGTGTTTTGCAAACATATACTGCGTGTACCATGGGTGGACCTAAAAACATGTGTTATGTATACATTGATCAGGATGTGTGTTTGCTATGTGTGTTATCCCCTGTATACCCCAATGAAACCTCTTTTTTCCAACACCTCAGTTTTCCAACAATCTCTTTAGTCCGACCATGTTATGAGGCACAGTTATCATGTTTTAATATGGTAGGAGTCACCTTGTAATCCGACACTATCCTCAGATCCCATTGAGGTTGGGATTAGAGGGGTTTCACTGTAGCTATTTGATAGATGTTGTAACCTGTGCAAGGTATGTGCTTATAACGTACTTACATGCATATAGGTACGCATATCAGGGAAGTCACCAGAAAATATATAAAGAGCGACACACATCAATGAATCAAGTGCCATTTCTAGCTAAACATTATTCCCTTATACTCATTCACATTTCATTGCTACACTAAAATCATCTAGTGTTACAGTTGTGAAAGGCTTTGTCCACCAAAACCAGTGGTAGCATAGATCTATGGTAGAAGTGCATGGCAGCCACATTTGCTGAGCTTGCTAGACTAGAAGGACTGTTTTATAATGGCTGAATATGGAATGGCTGAGATTTTAAGTGCGGCGTTGCGGTACTCTACTGCACTTTGGTGACTTCCCTGTATCTGATATGTGTATATGTGAGTATGTATGTATGTACGTGTGTATATATGTATGTATTTATGTCTGTATTCAATGTACATACAGTATGTCACTCAGTCTTGATGTTCACTGTAGCAGCTGAAGTTATTTCACTGCACTCCTGGATTCGATCTCCTTCTTTCTTTTTTTGGTATCTTATTTTACGTTAGACCCCTTTAGCCTGAGGCTACTCCACCAGGGGCCCATGAAACTCGAGCAAATCACGCACAATGTCTATATACAGTACATATACAGTAGCTGCACTTTTTCACAAACAAGCAAGGGGTGCAGGTTGGGAATCGAACCCACACACTTTGGTGTCATAGCTACACAGGCTATCTACTGAGCCACCCTGCACCCTTGACCAGTTTCCACTGTATGTGCCTTCTCTATTCACCCAATTCAGGGGCTGGACTTCACTGTGGTTGCCATGAAACCAGACATGATACCCGAAGAGCATGAACCATTTCGGCTCTCTCTCTATGAACGTGTTGGCAAGGCACACGAGCTGAAACCAGATGACCAGGTCTCGCTGTGGCACTATCCCTATGATAATCACTGCCATTATCGCCAGACAAGCTCATACCGTGTGAAATTCTTGAGTGGTATGTGCATATCCTGATTAGTCTTGTGTAGCCAGATCACACCCCTGCAAAATGGAGGGGTGTATGGTCTGGCTACATGAGACTATACCTGATTGTAGTGTCACGGAATAGGGTCAAGTATCTCATTAGATTTCCTTTACATGGTGCTCCAATGCTAAGTATTATGATATGTGATTGCTGTGAGATACGTACTAGCGATCCGTGGATGAACCACAGGGGTGAATCTTCAGGTGGTGGAGGGAGGGAAATGTTAGTTTTGTGTGTGGAGTGTCTTGTGCTGTTCAAATTATATGCCAACCATTTTGATAGAATCAGATTTTCCATACTGAAAGGCCACCCAGATTGATAAAATTGGTCATCTTTAAATGTAACATTATACAGCATGATCTGATCCATCACAGTGATACACTGAATTGTCGTTAATCCATCACAATTCGTTTTGAAGAATGTGGGCAGATTAATTAGTTTGGCAGATTATCCAAATCAATGTGCAGCGTTTTCAATCAATTCATCCACAAAATTGATGGTGATAAAAGGGTTTAGCGGATAAAGCAGTGACGGATCAACAAGAATTGACTACATGTACAAGCTAATTCTCCGTAGACAATTTTAAGCTCATATTTCATTGCAGCCATTTTTTCACAGGTTATCTCATTGGACACTTGGCACAAACAAAAGAGGGATCGTCAGGCTGTCCTGTCTTGAAAGAAGTACGCAATGAATTGGTTCTTGTTGGTCTGCATCGTGGTTCAACCGATTACGAGCACAACTCGAATGTGACCAATTTAAATTTGGCCACTCATGTGCATGCTATTCACTACACCTTGCTTGGAAAGGAGCATACTCTTGGAGGTGCGTATATCTCACACACATGAGCATACATGTACACGAACATGTGCTATAATGGATGTTTGTACGGCAATATCCCTTTGAGAAGCCATCCTTCCTATTAAGGGTAGGCCATGTGATTGTCAAAAAGTGTCCATGTACACAGCAAATTGACCGCAACGAAAGATTTTGACGAACGACGAATGCAAACTAGGCTTTCGTTGTTCGGTGAACATGCTCACCGTCGACGAACGATTCGTCCGAATTATTCGTCGATGGTATTCCAACGAGCGTGTGGCCCAGGCTTAAGACTGGCTCTAGTATGTTTTGTTGTCACATCATCCCCACATGCGAGCCGATACCTTGGTTCAGGGTAGTGCAGAGTTACATGTATTTTTGTCCTTACCTTTTACCTTACATAATGGTTGTACCATGCTAGGAACCCAGGAAATGTACTATATTTGCTTATTTTACTCTATTGCAGAGTTCACTGTTACAGTAATTACTGTCCCTCACTTCAATGTTCATCTACGTATGTTATTTGATAGCATTAGTCTTTTTCTTACTTGGAAGAAAGCACAGTTTTTTTTAAACTTCGAGTTGCATTCCCGATGTACAGTGTGTACTAGGACTATCAGAATCATGTGTTTCTAGAATAATGGTGAACTAAAACTGGTTATCTATGTGTATGTACACTTTATGCATGGATCCATTTACGTATGTACAGCTCCAAACTGGGAAGACATTGCCAATGAGACCTCAGAGTCAGTGGACACAGGTGTGTGGTGTGTTTGTGTGTGGTGTGTGTGGTGTGTGTGTGTGTGTGTGTGTGTGTGTGTGTGTGTGTGTGTGTGTGTGTGTGTGTGTGTGTGTGTGTGTGTGTGTGTGTGTGTGTGTGTGTGTGTGTGTGGTGTGTGTGTGTGTGTGTGTTGTGTGTGTGTGTGTGTGTGTGGTGTGTGTGTGTGTGTGTGTGTGTGTGTGCACGCGTGTGCGTGTGTGTGTATGAGTGCATGCATGCAAGCATATATACATGCATGTACAGTGTTCTTGGTGGGTATTTTTCCATGTTGTTTTACATTACAGGGGTCATGAATTCTATTCACGTTAATTGATCAGATCCTATAAATTCACCCGTACAGTACTGATCTTCTATTCTCCTTATAAGAATAAGTAGCCAAGGAATAATAACAAGCCAAGTTGGGTCAGGTTGTCAAGGGTAATCTGTTCTTACTACTTCTTTGTTACGTTGTAGGCCAACAGCAGATCCTTGACTCGGAGCAAGATGGCCCTCTGAGGGTTCCAGATCGGCAGGATGTACCAACACAGCCTCCCAGACCGTTAGCTATTGGAGAGGATTTGGGAAGAGAGCCAAGTCCTCGTGTTTTTAATAATGATAAACCGAGTGAGTCTTACCTCTTTTCCTCCTCAGCTAATTTGAGGAGCAAGCTGCTTATCAGAGCTCGATCTTATTAAATCCATTGTAGCCCAGCTCTCTGTTGACCCGAGGAGCATGAAGCCCTCAGAAATGGACCTTTCTCGACATGTGACTACCAACCTGTCTGTACAGAGAGTGTGGAAGAAGGTGTGTGAAGGAGTTGGTGTCAGCCAACATGACATGGATGCTGTGAGTAGGGACTATGGGTCAATAGGAGAGTCAGAGGTGTTCTTCCAGTGTCTGCGTCTGTGGCTGGAGGGAAGGGCCCAGCAGAGCAAACCAGCAACCTGGGACACACTCCTTACATCGTTGGCACAGGCTGGTGTGGAGGATGTGGCCAGATACCTAGCTTTTGATGTGCTGAAGATAGGTTAGCAGCAAGTGTGAATTGGTTTGTGTACATTTCACACAAACACACACACACATACACGCACATACACATACACACATACACGCACACACACACACACGCATGCAATCACTCACTTCTGAAACACATTAAGAGCTTTCTTATGCTACTATGTATCTCTCGCAATACTTCACAAGATGGCTTACATCTAAATGTATGTGACAACTTGGTATTGGTAGGATACATGTAGTCTCGCGTAGCTCAGACCACTACTTTGCCTCCTTGTTTGGTGACTATGACGTCACCGGTGACAGGAGGTGAAATAGCGGTCTGGGGTACGCGAGACTAGGGTACCTGTATTTTGAATATCTGTAATGTGTCTGACATTTATTGTACAGCAGCAATAGGGATTGATTCACTCTCTCCCTTTTCCTCTTTTCGTATGAAATTAGAGCATCCCCTTTCCAGGAAGCCCTCCTTAGGAGAAATCCTGGAATACATAGTCTCCTCAGGAAAGGGTACACTGCGGATTGTGAATTGGGAGGCAGTGTGTAGACTATTGGGAGTGGAATCCAAGGACATTGAGTCTGCCAAGAGAGACCGTCCTAATAACAGCAAGGAAGCTTTTCAATTCTCCCTTCGTGTGTGGCACAAGGGGTCCACTGGTGTTCCAGTCACTTGGGAGAAGTTACTGGAGGCAGTGGAGGGAGCGGGAGAGAGTAAGCTAGCAGCTGAAGTGAAGAGGAAGCTTGAGGGAGGAGGTATGACAACCCCCCCCACACACACACACTTCTTGTATTATAGCAATTTCTAACCTTAGCACTGCTGTGACTACTCAAGGTAGTGCGTTACACAGTTCACTGTACTGAGTTTACTGAGAGATTCTTTACATTACGTACAATATGTGCAAACACTGTACAGTGTAGCCTGCAGTAATGATATACACACATGCACACGTTATACGTATGTAACAATATCAGTGGGATTTTGTAATGCATATGTGCGTATAATATTGATGATGTGGTCTCATTTCATATTTGTGTGTGTGTATGTTGTTGTAAATAGTCATGTGTTGCTGTTTGCTGTACAGGTGAAGATCCTGTGATGCTCTCTGAGGAAGGAACACAGCCAACTCCTGTGATGCTGTCTGAGGAAGAAACACAGCCAAATCCTTTGAGGCTCTCTGTGGAAGGAACACAGCCAAATCTTGTGATGCTCTCTGTGGAGGAGACACAGCCAAAACCAAAGCGTGCAGTAAACCAAGGTACATACGTATGTATTGTGGATTTTGGGGGATGTGCATCTTGGTGTTTGCACAGAGAATTTGCGTTAATCTTCCATGATTTCTTTCAGAAAATTTGGTGGATTATCGAGTTTGGCGGATTATCGAAATCAATGTGCAGCCTTTCAATCAATTTGGGGTGCAAAATCGATTGGGGATAGAAGGGTTTGGCGGATAAAGTGGTGGGGGATGAATGAAATTTCACTTTACTGATGTGAAACCTCTTTTGCCTGAGACCTCTACAATCCATCAGCCACAGTGAGCATGTTGAAATGAGGCACTCCATTATCCAACAATTTCCTACTCTGACACTATATTTCCATGCTCTATTGAGTGTCACCTTATGAATTCAAGTGTCCATGTGACATTCAACTGCTACGAATGTGTATGTTATACAATACGTGTGTGTATGCAGTACATGTTTATATACAGTACATGTGTATATATTTACAGTACATGTGTATATACAGTACATGTGTGTATGCAGTACATGTGTATGTACAGTACACGTGTATATACAGTACATGTGTGCATATACAGTACATGTGTGTATATACAGTACATGTGTGTATGTACAGTACATGTGTGTATGCAGTACATGTGTATGTACAGTACACGTGTATATATACAGTACGTACATGTATATGTACATATACATGTACTGTACATGTATATGTACAGTACATGTGTGTATGTACAGTACGTGTGTGTATGTACAGTACGTGTGTGTGTGCAGTACATGGAACCTATGTCTACTTTGAGCCTCGATCCATAAGTCGGTCACACCATCAATCAGTTTATACATGGACTGTAGTGGAAGGGCTGTATGCTGGCTTGGACGATTTGCTTCACACATTCATTAGCATGCCAAATTGTCCAAAGTGAATATATAATATTATATAATTCTTGCATTAACTAGAATTTCACTGTCTTATATAACCAATTTTATGTTTAGATCCAAACAAACCAAAGAAAAAACTCAAAGATTTTCTGAAAGATTGGATGCGTACCATTAAAAACGATGCAGTAACGAAGCTGTGTGTTCAGGATCTTCGTGATGAAGGAATCATTCCCGAGAGTGTTGAAACAGATATCAAAAGAGCCAAAACTGGTAGGGATGCCAATGGCCATCTTTACCAGCATCTACGTAACCAAGCAACGGTTGAAACCATGTACAAGCTGTATGATGTTTGGGCACACTTCAGTGCTGAGGGAAATGACAAGCAAAAGCAACTGGCTAGTAACATGGAGGCTGATATGGAAAAATGTGTGTACCTTTCCATTTAGTGTACATTGTGTGTGTGTGTGTGTGTGTGTGTGTGTGTGTGTGTGTGTGTGTGTGTGTGCACATGTGTGTGTGTATATATGTGTGTGTGCATGGTGTGTGTGTGTGTGTGTGTGTGTGTGTGTGTGTGTGTGTGTATGTGTGTGTGTGTGTGTGTGTGTGTGTGTGTGTGTGTGTGTGTGTGTGTGTGTGTGTGTGTGTGTGTGTGTGTGTGTGTGTGCACATGTGTGTGTGTATATATGTGTGTGTGCATGGTGTGTGTGTGTGTGTGTGTGTGTGTGTGTGTGTATGTGTGTGTGTGTGTGTGTGTGTGTGTGTGTGTGTGTGTGTGTGTGTGTGTGTGTGTGTGTGTGTGTGTGTGTGTGTGCACATGTGTGTGTATATATGTGTGTGTGCATGGTGTGTGTGTGTGTGTGTGTGTGTGTGTGTGTGTGTGTGTGTGTGTGTGTGTGTGTGTGTGTGCGTGTGTGTGTGCATGTGTGTGTGCATGTGTGTGTGTGTGTGTGTGTGTGTGTGTGTGTGTGTGTGTGTGTGTGTGTGTGTGTGTGTGCACATGTGTGTGTATATATGTGTGTGTGCATGGTGTGTGTGTGTGTGTGTGTGTGTGTGTGTGTGTATGTATGTGCGTGTTATATTTCAGCATCACTACTTAATATCAAGTTTCAAATATTTCCTCCTTCTACATGCAAACACACACCTTATCATCTTGCAATTGAACTGCACAAACCTTTGCAAAGCACAGATGCCATAGAGTGAATTCGGATGGGTGCAACTCAACCATGCCAGATTGTGAAGTGCATGTGTGCAGTATGTTATGAAGATATACTTATTTAGCGGTGTTTATGTAAATAGTATTATATTATTATTGTACTATATTAGTAATATTAATTTAAAATTTATAATTTTCAAGAACTTTTGCCTATACCCGGTAGTTGCGTGTGTGAATTTGTGGATTAGTATAGTTTGTACAGCATATTATACGCATAGTTTCAAATTTAGATAACTATATAATATAATAGCTAATCGATTATATAATATTATGCATGTCCTTTTATGATTGATACCATAGTGTACTACACAGGGGATCGCGAACCTCCAATATAGTGGACTCTCCGAAATAAGTACACATGCAGTGCATGAGACCTCATGCACTTATCCACATGCACCTCAGATATCCAGTACATTCGATCCCTCGATCACCTGATCCGCAGTAGTTTTATTTTTTTGGAACAATTGCAAATCTGCAATAATCCCACTGTATACTACTGCACCCTCCAGTTCCCTTGATATATATATACATATAATATGCACTTTCTTCCAAAACAGATCGATGTGTGTGGACTATATAAGTGAGGTCGGACTGCATGCATGTATAATATTATATATAAACCTATGTAGCTCTCTATATATAGATAGTATTACGTACATTTTGAACTTCCCAATTGCAAAGAGGAAACGTTCTATATCATATATAGCTCTAGTATATGCAAAGAACAAATTTCCTTATTATGTACGCTTATATATATATATATGTGTGTGCATATATAGGCCCCCTGAAAAGTAGCCAATACTAGCGCTCACGAGCTATAGGTGGGTATATACGTGTCTCATGCCTGCAGTCTAAATAAGACTAGTGTACATGTGCACATATATACATACGCCCCTTATATATTATTTGAATGGTCCATGCCCTATAGCATAATATATACTTGTACATATGTATATAAGGTCTGATCGAACTAAATTTGTAATAAGGGGCTGGGCAGGGATTTGAATAATAATGATTATTATAATTTGATCTATAATATTATGTACACAAAGGCCTCTAGGGAATCTATAATAATAGTCACACCTTATAAAATTTAAAGTCACATCAATTAATTTACAAAATATGGCCAGATTCTTAGTACAGCAGAAATACGTGCATGCATTGATCTGTATAATAATATGGGTATGATTACAACATTTCTATATTATACAGGAGAGTGCAATACACAGTACGATTATTATCACCAATATTGGTATGTATGTACAGAAATACATTGTAAATTTTGTACATTAATTTTTCTATAATAATATACACACATTAAACTACTCAGTCCGGATAGCTGGTATGGGCCCGTACTTGGAAGCCTGCGTACTCTTGGTGTAGCCGTTGGTAAGAGCTGGTAGAACTCCACCTGACGTGTGGCCCATACGAGCGGGACCTTGAGGATTGGGGTCACCAAACCTATGAACATGTACATACGCATGTATGCACACAGGTAAATGCATAATACAATGACAAACGTAACAATGTATACATGCAAAGGATAAGCCTCAGGGTAGTAGTTTGGAATAGTATTAATATTATAATACCATACGTACATGTACGTACATATTATGCATATGTACACACACATGTACAGTGTGCGCATGTTGTTATACGTACTATAACATGTACGTACGTAGATGTGTATGCAATTCATGATTGACTGAGGATGTATTGTGTGTAGTATGTGTGTGTACGTACGTATGTGTATGTGTGTGTGTGTGTGTGTGTGTGTGTGTGTGTGCATGCACATGTGTGTATTTAGGACTATCATCAATAGAATTGTAGACTACAATGAATGTATGTACTTACTGTAAGTACTTACACACATATCAACTCACTTGGTTGAATACTGTGTCACAAACTTTTCCGGGTTGCGGTCTGGATTGATGTGCTCCACATTGGGTAGTTCATTCTCACAGAATCCAGTGAGTTCCTTGTTGGCTGTGGAAACAGTACCAAGTCTGTGTGCTGCTGTTTCCTGTACCCCCTCCTGCTCCTTTGGGGGCTTGTAAGTAAGCCTGGTCACGCCCACTCGACCATGAGGGTGTTCGATATTCATTGCCTCAGCAGGATCAACCTTCTTAACGGTATTCATGACTGGCCTGGGGATTTGACCGAGAGTTGTGAACCCTTCCGGTTTTGAGGGGCTGGTGGCGAAGTCAGCCCTCGCTCTATTCCCTTTGGTAAACCCGTTACTGTTGTTGGCCTTGTCTGATATGGAGGGAAGCGGTTCCTTTCCGGTGGGTAGACGGGTGGCATAGAAATCCTGCTGCACTATGCTTGTACTGGTTGGGTACATGTACTGCAGGGTGGAAATAATATTATGGTCAAACTCTGTTGGTAAGTACTCCTGGGTTAGTAAGTACTCCTGAGTTAGTATCTGGGTTAGTGAGTACTCCTGGATAGTGAGTACTCATTGTTCTGTCCCTACCTCATGCAATACTGTTGAAAACACCTCGGATAGTAGGTACCATTTACATGTGTACAAACGTATTTACAGTATGTACGCACACTGTATGTGTATATGTGTCATGGTGCGGGGGTGAAAGTTGGGTGGATCAAAGAGTACCACGGGCTTAACATCCACAATGTAGCCCTGCTACTCTGATGTAGCCCAGGTCAAGGGTCTTGTCAATCTCCTCCCAGCCAAAACTAATTCATGCCTCATTAATTAGTAGTTGTCAATTGTCACATTTTGCAGTGTTTTGCTTCACCATGACACATAATAGTTGTATCCTGCCTTGGTGTGCTACAGCAGCATAAAGTGCCAATTAATTAGCACTTTATGGCTGCTGTAGCACACCAAGGCAGGATACAACTATTACGTATGTACGTATGTACATACGTATGTATGTAGATTTGTACATATGGGTATGCATGTATGAACACAAGGCATGAGACAAGACTAGGGACAAGATGGGAAGTATGTCTTTGATAGCTCTGCACAAGTGTGTAAAGTATAACTAATTATGTAAAGTGCGGTAAATACAAAACACAAAATGGCCTAAGGTGCTGTTCATCACATCTACACATTACTCCTGCACAGCCAGACCCATTCTTGTCATGACTAACATCATTACCCAAAAATGACCGAGCAAGATTGGGTCTGAGCTACTCCAGACTACACACACACACACACACACACACACACACACACACACACACACACACACACACACACACACATACGTACCTTTGTCATAGATTGGCTGGTGTAGGCCTCAAGTGGTCGCATGGAGATTGGGTTGTGATTCATCTCTCGAATGAATCCAGTCAGTTCCTTGTTACTCTTCTCCGCAGGCTGCATGCTGTCAGAGCGGAAATCTTTCCTCTCAAACCCAGTCTTGTACTCTGTTCCCACAAACATCTCAGGACACTGTGCGAGCAGTACAGAAGGCATTTGAATGTGCTGAATTGGTCTAGAGTAGCAAGCCTCAAAATGGAGGATGACATACACACAACACATGTTAATGGGGGAAAAAAATTGAAAACTGATGCATATACATACGTGCATACATGCATGTAGTACACATACTATTTACGTATGTATGTCAGTCAAAGTACGTACGTACTTAAATTATTTGGCTATCACAATACAGTACATACGTATATACAGTCACACATTTATATGAGCGTGCATGCATACATATGTACATATGTTACAGTGGAACCCTCTTAAGACCAAACTGAAGGGACCACCCTAAAGTGTTCATCTCAAGAGAATTTCATCTCAACAGAACTTAAATTCATACTGATTTTTACCCTTGGACTTCAAAAATTGTGTTTAAGTGAAATTTCACATTAAGCAAGTTTGTCTTTTAAGAGTGTTCCACAGTACGCAAAATCTAACATACGTATGTATTTATGTACGTATGTACATGGGCATTGTTATACTATTGATTGTACTACACATTTCGCATGGTTCTCTCCTCATTTGCTATTGCACACAGACAAACTGCCTATGGACCTGTCCGCATGCACACTCGCACTGCACGCCCCTGAAGTAGACACAGCATCACAGGCAGTACGGCTCCCCTGAGGCAGATATCAAGCCATTGAAAATGCCAACAAACCAGTCAGTGCCGACTCATCAGCACATTCCAGCACCAGCTGCTGGGGACACACGTACACTGAGTGTCTCACTAGCGAGGGCAGAACGTACAGTGAAACCTCTCCAATCCAACACTCAATGAGATCTGAAAAAAGTGCCGGATAAGGAGGTTGTCAGATAACAGAGTGACTATTACCATACATTAATATGGTGACTGTACCTCATAAGATGGTCGGAGTAGAGAGAATGTCGGATTATTGAGGTGTTGGATTACAGAGGTTTCCCTGTATTCAATCAGCTCACTAGGGCACCCAGCACACTACCTGGGGATGAGTGGAATGCCTAACCAATTAATTCCCAGTCTCGGTGCACTCCCTTAAAAGGTGCTGCACAGTGCAAGGTCAATTCCTGCAAACATTGAACACTGCACAATACAGCCCACAGCTGTCTACTTCAGAAGTGTACACGCTTACATGAAAGTATGTCTGTATGTACGTACGTGTACGGACATACGTATGTACGATTTCACATACACACGTACAGTACGTACGTATGTATGATTTCACACACACATACATATGTACGTACATATGCACACAAGCAGAGCCCCATTTTAACAATGGATTGGTATACTACTATAGAAAGTGCTGCAGTGTTAAGTGTGTAAATTTCAAAAGCAGTTAAATTGAAAAGATTTAAAATTGAACATGCTTGATCTGCCAATTTGTAATCCTCAGTAATCTACACATCTTTAGAAGGAAAGTATGAATTTAGGAAGGATTATGCTACACGCGCGCGCGCACACACACACACACACACACACACACACACACACACACACACACACACACACACATACACACACACACACACCTACATACACACACACACACGCACACACACACACACACACACACATCCCTACATACACACACACACACACATACACACACACACACACACACACACACACACACACACACACTGACATACACATAGGATATGCATGTACATTAGCACATACGTACATACATTATGTACATGTATGTATCAATTTACATTGAATGGGATTCTGTGTCAGGAGATGGTTACAAACAAAAGGTGACAACCATCCCTGGAATGCTGATCATTTCCTAAGTGACACAATGACCCACTACAGGAGACTGAAACCAAGTGATCAATAGGCGGCTACATACCATGTTACTGGCACAATCACTAAGTAAAGAGACCATGGTATGCATGTACTTAACATATGCGCATACTTATGCTCTTTCACAATTCATGTGGGCACACATGTGTGTACCCTTCTACAAATTGGTACAAGATACCGTGTGTATGTGTACACAGATGAGAGTTTTTCTCATACGTAGACGTAATAATACCTCTGTGTGTGCAGGATTCACTGGAGTTACAACAGTGACAGTTCCTCACTGTGGACAATTGGTCGACTGCCTAAACTGTACAATCTAATACTTCTCCCGTAATAAAGCACATGCATACATACGTACATACGCATGTATACATGTAGAACATTGTGTACATACATACATATGTACACTATGTGTAACATACATACATGTACGTATGTACGTATGTACATATTTCTGTGTGTACATATGTATGCATGTATTATATTATATGAAACGGAATAGGATGAGGATCATGTACATGTATATGTACGTATGTACAGTACGTACAATATACATACGTACATATGTACGTAGTGTGAAGATCAGGTTTTAGGTGTGCTATGGTATCACACTAATGTATGTCTATACATCTACATACATACGAATGCATAATACGAATACACACATGACTTGTGTGAGTACGTACGTATGTACATAACTCTCATATGCACAAATGTATGTTGTATGCATGTATGTACGTACATACGTATGGTATACATTCTTGTATATGATATCATGCATGTACGTATGCATTTACGTATGTACTTCTATACGCAGTATTCTCCCCAGATATAATTTCAGACATGTTGAATATGTACATACATACGTACATGCATACATACATCATCACATACGTATGTACATACGTACATATACATACAATGCATCACAAATTGATTGTAGCTTCAGTTTTGGGCATTAGCATGATTTGAACTAACCACAGATTTTCAACAATCTATAAATGCATGTTTTACTCTACAAAACTAAGAGTATTGAACTTTAGTAAAGAAGGTATGTTGGACCGACATGCCTTAAGATACGTACCTGGGGAAAACACTGCGTACACATATGCATACGTACCTCCTTGGTTTTTGGAACAGTCTGTGGTAGATTCTTGGCATATCCAGAGGTAATCCCATGGATCTGTCCAGGGAAAGGGTCCCTACCATCTGAAGCCTTGAAAGGACTGTAGTCCTGCTTAGTGGTGGTCTTGTAACTGCCCTGGAGGATGGCCCTGTGAACAAGTGTGAAGGTATGTACT
>CAUJGJ010000242.1:2871976-2881976 GCA_963170055.1 Halisarca cf. caerulea | reverse complement strand
GTACATACGTACGTACGTAGATGTCAGTGGTAATGTTGCCCATTCATCTATGCGCAGTTGTGTGTGTGTGTAAGGCATGGATTGTTTCTTTCTGTGTGGACAAGTTTTCCTCTTTCTATTCACCTCCATCCTCTCCCGAATGTAGGAAACTGACATTATGTACACATGTACCTACATACCTACATACATACGTATGCATGCTGCCCGTCACATGTAGGTTTAATACCTTCCTATCACTTCCTCTATACATACGCATGTGCATATGTATGTACGTATGTACGTACGTATATCGTCATTGTCACAAGATAAAGGACTGATATATGTGCGTATACGTACGTACGTATGTAGTATTAGTATAGCAAGTACGTACCTTCAAGGGAAGGCATAATAGGTACTCACTAGCAGAGGCATGTACTTGCTATTTAAGGTGATTTCAAAGGTATTGCATGAGGTAGGGACAGAGTAATGAGTACTTGCTGTCCAGGAATACTTGCTAACCCAGGTACTTGCTAACCCAGGTACTTGCTAATCCAAGTACTGGCTAACCCTGGTACTTGCTAACTCAGGTACTTGCTAACCCAGGTACTTGCTAACCCAGGTACTTGCTAACTCAGGTACTTGCTAACCCAGGTACTTGCTAACCCTGGTACTTGCTAACCCAGGTACTTGCTAACCCAGGTACTTGCTAATAGAGTTTAACTGTATGTAAACCACCCCTGGTGTTAGTCCCAGCTTACGTATGTACGTAGTTACCAAATTCAAGCCATTTATCCAATTATACAAGGCGTTTACAATTTGCTGTGTCAGCAAATACATACGTACATAATATCATACGTACGTGCATGCCTATTATTGCTTTACGTAGTATACGTATGTATGTACATATGTACATGTGACCTTTGATGTTAAAGTACATGCGATAGTTGGTGTTAATGTTGTTTGATTGTACGTACAGTACCTATGAAGATAGGTATTTGGTTTCTGTATGTACGCATGTACGTACCTGAATCTCCACTTACGTATGTGTGTACATAAGTACATACAAACGTATGTACTTACATATGTGTGTACATACATATGTGCTTTGGATAGTGAAAGGTTGCTGGATTATCAAGACTCCTTTAGTATATACTGGTAGGGCTGCAGTAGGGTCAGATTACAGAGATTGTCGGATTATAAAGGTGTCAGGTTGCTGCGGCTCCAGTCTATTGTGGTGCTGTAAGCTCTGTGTAAGGCAATCCAGTATCAGGTGACCTTGGTGAGAGGGTCCCGGTGTACCCATCAACCCTGTCTGTGGTGGGCACCTGTACCTGCCTAGCTACGTATGTGTGGGAAGATGTCTTAATGTATGTGTCTGCTGGCATGTGCGCATGCATCTCATTTTCATTCCCATGGAGCACCAATGGCTGCTCTAGACTCTCCCACATACGTACGTATGTATGTACGCATGTTTGTGCTTATTGCTGTGTGATTGCTTAGTAGTGTTATCTGACTCTCTGTGTGTGTGTGTGTGTGTGTGTGTGTGTGTGTGTGTGTGTGTGTGTGTGTGTGTGCATATATGTGGGCTGTGTGGCAAGTGGCATAAGTACGCATGTACATGTGACTGTACTTATGTACGTACATGTGACTGTACTTATGGCATATTATGGGTATGTATACCCGTGTACAGATTGTATGTACATACGTAATTACGTATGTACGTACATACGTACATATGTATGTACGTATGTATGTACAGATGTACTGTATGTACAATGAAGCGGATGTGTTTGTAATCATGAATGTGAGATGCCTTAAACTGTGCATTTTTGTCTGGTTTTGCTGTTGAAAGTAGACTTGAGGGAAATGTGCAGTTTATTGCTTGTGGTAGTGAGTTTACTACATTCAGGTTCATTATACGTACAAACGTGTGTGTAAATGGTGTGGTGGTGCTCCCTCCCTCCTTTCTCCCTCTCCCTGTGTGTGTGTGTGTGTGTGTGTGTGTGTGTGTGTGTGTGTGTGTGTGTGTGTGTGTGTTTGTGTGTGTGTGTGTGTGTGTGTGTGTGTGTGCGTGTGTGTGTGTGTGTGTGTGCGTGTGTGTGTTTTTGTCTTATTAACTTCAATCATTGTCCAGTGTTATTTTATTGCATTTATTGTTATATTTGCATATATTCGGATACAGCGTGTACTGTGTGTGTGTGTGTGTGTGTGTGTGTGTGTGTGTGTGTGTGTGTGTGTGTGTGTGTGTGCATGTGTGTGCGTGTGTGGTGTGCATGTGTGTGTGTTTGTATGTGTGTGTGTGTGTGTGTGTGTGTGTGTGTGTGTGTGTGTGTGTGCATGTGTGTGTGCATACATGTGGGTGCGTGTGTGGTGTATGTGTGTATGTGTGTGTGTGTGTGTGTGTGTGTGTGTGTGTGTGTGTGTGTGTGTGTGTGTGTGTGTGTGTGTGTGTGTGTGCATGCATGTGTGTGTGCTGCAAGGAATTTAGAAATGCTATAAGATTTATATACCTATGCACATACGTACGTACGTACGTATGTGCATATTCCCACATACCTAATTCCTATACTCTTATGGCTTGGGAGGTGGTGTGACTAGGCACTGCACGTTTTATCAATTATGGAAGCCACTTATCAGGTAGTATGTATGAATCTATCACTGGGCAATTCCTTGGGTTGTGGGGCACTCAGACCTCTTATCTGAAGAGAGCTATGTATTCCTCCTTTCAGTCTCCATGCTGCTCCTTTGACCCTGTGTACCTTAAGGACAGGGAAACCTCTGTAATCAAACACCTCTATAACCCAATCTTATCACAAAAGGGTACGTACGTACGTACATACATACGTATGTACGTAGTACATGCATGCATATGTACGTATGTATGTTCGTATGTATGTACATACGTACATACAAACATATATACGTATGTACGTACGTACGTACATACATTATGTATGTACATAATGTGTACATACATATGCACATACGTACGTATGTGCATATGTATGTATATCAAAATGTATACACCAACTTTCAGCAGAACCTCTGTAATCCAGCACCTCTATAATACAAGATTCTCCTAATCTATCTTATGAGGTACAGTCACCTTATTGAAGGATGTTAAGAGTCACCCCCCAATCTGACAACCTCCGAATCTGACACTTTTCTCAAGTCCCAATGAGTGTCTGATTGGGAAGGTTGATATCTTGTGCTGATGATGCAATATCTGTGTAGCCTTCCTCTGCTGTGGGTTGTCTAGTGCTTGTCCTTGGGTTACATCAGCCAGCACACTCCTTTTGATCTTCATTGAAGGCAGTGAGAGACTTGGTGATGTCATGAGAAACACACTGGGTGTTTACTGGTCTGGAGGCCATGTGGTTCTACTTCTCTGTAGTTTGAGTGTGTGTGAATGTTAGAATAGGCAGTGGTGCTCACACACACACACCCCTCCCACCACCACTCGGCATAGGAATTTACTAGATGTGTATGTACTTACATACATACATATGTATATGCACCACACACACACACACACACACACACACACACACACACACACACACACACACACACACACACACACACACACACACACACACATACACACACACACACACACACACACACACACACACACACACACACAACACAAAAACACAGTACACACACACACAGTACACACACACACACAGTACACACACACACACACACACACACACACACACACATACATACAGCACACACACACACACACACACACACACACACACACACACACACACACACACACACACACGAGTATAGTTTCATATACTATACACAAACAAACATGCAATATTGCAGAGCATACATACGTACGTATGTACATGCATGTATTTGTGTATATTTGAGTAAGCAATCAATGTAATCGCCACATATGTACGTATGATGGATTGCATATACGTACGTACATATACGAACCTACTTGTACGTACGTACATACATATGTATGTACATACGTACATACATATGTATGTACATACGTACATACATATGTATGTACATACGTACATACGTATGTATGTATGTGCGCATAGCCCTTTTTCATTATTGGTTACTTCAACCTCTGTGGTGACAGAACTTCAAAGTGGTCGTTTGAGGGACTTCATGGATTGGGCAGTGATCAAGTTGTATGTGGGAAATTATAGCAATGTGCAGTGACCTCATTGGATACCTACGTACGTACACATATGTATGTATGTGGATCTGTTTATGTACGTACGTATGTACATACAGTACGTGTATACTGTACATTATGTGTTATATACGTACGTAGATGTGTTTATGTAAGGTGGTAATCTGGTGTGTGTGTTTGTGTGTGTACGTATGTGTGTGTATATGTGTGTGTGTGTGTGTGTGTGTGTATGTGTGTGTGTGTGTGTATGTGTGTGTGTGTGTGTGTGTGTGTGGTGTGTGTTTGTGTGTGTGTGTGTGTGTATGTGGGTGTGTGTGTGTGTGTGTGTGTGTGTGTGGTGTGTGTGTGGTGTGTGTGTGTGTGTGTGTGTGTGTGTGTGTGTGTGTGTGCGTGTGTGTGTGTGCGTGTGTGTGTGTGCGTGTGTGTGTGCGTGCGTGTACGTACGCATGTGTGTTTATGCATTCATAGTATGTACGTACATAAGTACATACATGTACATATGTACGTACATGGGAATAATATTTTTGATATTTCTACACAGGCATATGTATATACGTACATATCTGCCTATGTATGTACTGCACCTAATCATGTATGTACACACGTAGTACGTATGTACGTACGTACGTATGTATGAAGATACGTACATACATCCAGGTGTACGCAGTACGAATGTCTATTATTCTTATGCTTATATGCGTATACGAACATACGTACGTACGTATGTATATATAGTTTTGTGTGTGCGTACATATGTATGTATGTATGTACGTATGTAAGTACGCACGTACATGCACATGTGTACACTGCTGTTTAGAAAGCAGCCGTTCTACTTGTCACCTTTGTGGGGAGTGTGCAGTATTATTGTAGGAGTGAAGTGTGTGCAATAACGCTGTATTATGTTTGTGTTGCACGTTTGTCCCTGTGTAAATCACCTCGTGCCTGTCAACGTGTGCTGAGCAAATGTGTGTGCGACCATGTGTGAACCTGTGTGATTGTTTGCATGCTTACTCATGTAGGTACTGTATGTACGTATATTCAGCCTAGTACTGTACATACGTATATTATGCATATCTGTGGTGTGTGTGTGTGTGTGTGTGTGTGTGTGTGTGTGTGTGTGTGTGTGTGTGCGTGTGTGTGTGTGTATGTGTGTGTGTGTGTGTATGTGTGTGTGTGTGTGTGTGTGTGTGTGTGTGTGTGTGTGTGTGTGTGTGTGTGTGTGTGTGTGTGTATGTAGGTACGTACCTACGTACATATACGTACGTAGGTATGTATGTACTCACATGTGCATGTATGCTAATTTTTTTTTATCCTGTTAGAGCTGCATCGAGGAGGACTGGGACATGGTACAGCTGCTAGTGGACCACGGGGCTAATGTCAATGCTACGGACTTTGAGGGATGGACTCCTCTGCATGCGGCGGCAAGCTGTGGGTATGAAGACATATGCAGGTGAGCTGAATGTGTGTGTGTGTGTGTGTGTGTGTGTGTGTGTGTGTATCTACGTACGTACATAGATTACAACCATAACCAAATGCGTACATATGTACGTATGTACGTATGTACACATTTACTTGACATTTTATATGTTTATACATACACACATACATACGTATGTATGTACATTCTTACGTACGTAAGTACCCATGTAAGTATGTTTTGTATATACGTACATATGCAGGCTCCTGTTGAATCATGGTGCTGATCCATCCATTGTAAACAATGAGGGAAGCACGGCAGTAGAGCAGGCTCTGGAACAGGAGGATGAGGTGATTGCTACCATGATACAGAAGGAGATTGAAAAGCAAGGTGTGTCTGTGTGTGTGTGTGTGTGTGTGTGTGTGTGTGTGTGTGTGTATGTGTGTGTGTGTGTGTGTGTGTGTGTGTGTGTGTGTGTGTGTGTGTGTGTGTGTGTGTGTGTGTAAGCGTGCATACGTATACATACGTACTTATCTACATGTATGATTTATGTACTCATATGTATGTATGTACGTACGTACGTACGTATGTGCATACATATGTACATATATAAGCAGGTACATACGTACGTACGTATGCACGTGTGTACGTATGTATGTATGTTCACAGTGTCCATTTCTTCAGATGTACAAATGTACATACGTACGTATGCATGTTTGTTTGCACATATAGAATCTAAACTTATATACTCATGGTACAGTATGTACGTACACATGTACGTATGTAAGTATGTGTTTGTGTGTGTATGTACGTATGTATGTCTGTGTATTTGTATCACTCATGCCGGTACGTATGTACATACATATATGTGTGCATTTTGTACAGGTATCTCCATTGAGGAGGTGAAAAGCCGAGAACACCATTTGGTGATGCAAGAAGCCTTGGAGCTTAAGGGCAACCCAACACTGGACTGGTCTCTGTCGACTCAAGGGGCAACCCCACTACATGTGGCAGCAGCCAAGGGGTACCTGGATGTGATGGAGTGAGTGTGTGTGTGTGTGTGTGTGTGTGTGTGTGTGTGCGTGTGTGTGTGTGTGTGTGTGCGTGTGTGTGTGTGTGTGTGTGTGTGTGTGTGTGTGTGTGTGTGTGTGTGTGTGTGTGTGTGTGTGTGTGTGTGTGTGTATGTGAGTACGTACGTATGTATATACTTTGATATGGTTGTAAATACATTACATACGTACGTACGTAGTTGTATGTCCATACACACATGATGTGTAGTGTGCGAAGAGGCTTGATGGAAACATTAAGTGTGTATGTACGTACATACATACTTACATTCAGTACCTTTCTAGTGTGCTGAGGATTGACTTTAGTTGATGTCTGCTATTCATTTGGTGCAGAATCCTCCTCAAGGCCAGAAAGGCTATGTTGGACTGTACAGACAAGGATGGATGGACCCCACTACATGCAGCAGTGTACTGGGGGGAGTTTTCTGCCGCAGAGGTGTTGGTGATAAATGGGGCGGATTTCTCAGCTGTTACTCTACTGGTGTGTGTGTGTGTGTGTGTGCTGTGTGTGTGTGTGTGTGTGTGTGTGTGTGTGTGTGTGTGTGTGTGTGTGTGTGCTGTGTGTGTGTGTGTGTGTGCTGTGTGTGTGTGTGTGTGTGTGTGTGTGTGTGTGTGTGTGTGTGTATGTGTGTGTATGTGTGTGTGCATGTTTGCATGTGGATGTGTGGACAGCATGTACGTATGTACGTGTGTATGCTCTCCATTTCCTCTGTTGGCATATACTGGGCATACTTACGTACGTATATACATACAGACGTACATATGTATCTATTGTACATCTTTCTTTTGTTGTTATGTACTTACGTACGTACGTATGTCTTTGAATTAATGTATAGTTAAATGTATGTATGTATTTACTCCATTCAGGGAAAGTCGGTCGATGATCTCGTAAATGAAGACGATGCAGAGCAATTTGAAGAGCTCAAGAAATTTGCTGGATCAGCTCAACAGGTGAGGAGGATAGGTGTGGGCTCAGGGGAGCTGTGTGTGTGTGTGTGTGTGTGTGTGTGTGTGTGTGTGTGTGTGTGTGTGTGTGTGTGTGTGGGTGGGTGGGTGGGTGTACAGTACATGTGTGTGTGTGCGTATGCATGTGTGTATGTGTTGGTAAGCACTTTTCCAATCTATCTATCAGCCTTGTTTTTTGACTTTAATTTGTATTATTTTATTTTTCCTTCTGTCCACTTTGAGTGTTTACGCACATACAGTCCTAAGTGAACAAGTAGTAATGGTGTGCATTTGTCTCCATGGATACAGGGACTTAGCAACAAGCAACAGAGAAGTTTGAGGACAAGTTCTAGTGGAGATGTAAAGCCTTCCCCTCAGGCAGTTAGGAGGAGGTGTGTGTGTGTGTGTGTGTGTGTGTGTGTGTGTGTGTGTGTGTGTGTGTGTGTGTACATGTGTATGTATGTACATACGTATGTGTGTGTATTTACTTACATATGTATATTTTCATTCATGTAATGTGTGTATGCATGTGCATGTATTTATGTATGTCTACACTAAGTGTGTGTGTGTGTGTGTGTGTGTGTGTGTGTGTGTGTGTGTGTGTGTGTGTGTGTGTGTGTGTGTGTGTGTGTGTGTGTGTGTGTGTGTGTGTGTGTGTGTGTGCATGTTTCTTATGTATGTACATGTGTATATGTATGTGCCTGCGCCTCCTGATGTTTCCAGGCTCTCCAAGGAGCTGTCGAGGGAGTCACTGAAGATGGACATGTATAACGAGAAACGCACGCTCGAGAACGCACCCAACAACATTGCAGAGGAAACTGAACCGTCAACCTCACCCAGTTTGGTACCAGAAGGGAAAGAAATAATCGAACAACTCATTGAAGGCAGCGAGAATGCCAAAGAAAAAGAGAGAGAAAAGGAGAAGAAGGGAAAATTGGAAGAAAACTCAGTCAAGCCTTCCTCTACAGCTAAGGAAGGTGAAGAACAGGAGGTAAAGGTGTCACAACCTTCCAGAGTGAAAGACTCCCAGGCTGCCATGGAGAGCGAGAGAGAGACAAAGAAAACTGACAGTAACAGGAACGGTGAGGCTGCGGCACCGGTGGAGAAGCAGTCACAGGAGAAGGTCAGTAGTTGAGAGATCAAGAGTTGATAAGATGAGCTTGTGTGGATGTGTATGTACATACCTACGTATGTACGTACTTTGTTGGTATGTGTAATATATGTTAGTAATAATGTCTGCATACATACATACTTAGTGTGTACGTACGTACGTACATGCTACACATACGTACAGTATGTACGTACGTACATGCTGCACATACGTACAGTGGTACCTCTTTGAGAGACCACCCTCGTGAAAGACCACCTCTTTTGTAAGACCAGCCTTACTGGGAGCAAATGCGCCCCTCATCGGAGACCACCTCTTTTGAGAGACTACCTTTTGCCTGTTCTAAGGGCGGTCCCCCAAAAGAGATACTGCGTATGTGTACGTGTATACAGGTGAATCCCCGATATGGACACTCCGAAATGTAGAAATCCTCTCTACAAAGGACACAGGATGAGGTTCCAATATATTTTCCCCCTGTATTTCCAATACACTTTGATCTTCCCAAGGAAGACAACCTCCTTTCAAAGAATAAAAGAGGCTGCCCTAAAGTGTCCACCATCGCAGATTCCACTGAATTCACATACATTTTGGTGTATCTGTACATACAGTACATACACATTAATGTATGCTTGTGTTCTACTTTATCGTGTGATTTTTCCTATTGTTTGTATGTAGTCACCACCAGATGATACTGAGACGGGTATGTTCAGACCTCGCTCGCAAGGCGTAGGGTCACTGGGACGAAAGGTGTCGGGGAGTGTTCACTCCATGATTCGACAGCTAGAGACCAAGATCGAGACCGAGGGATCCGTAGTTCCCAGACCCAAATCGGAATCCTTTTCTGGAAACTTACCTGCAGGAGCAGTTGGGCGAACTGGCTCTGGCGGAGAAGTAAAGAGATTTCCGTTTCAACCGAAAACCATTCCCAACAAAACCTCACCCATTGCTGCTCGTAAAACCAGTGTCACAAGTTCAGGGACTTCTCCTTCGACTGCGCACAAGTATGACCAGAAGGGTACCATCACTGTGCACTCAACAGCACAGCCTACTAAAACTGACACTAAGAGAGGGACACCTTCTCTTCCACTGAAGACGGAAAATAAAATTTCAATAACTACAAAAGCATCTGCATCTGCGTCTGCATCTACGAAGATGGGGAACAATGTCTCATCTCCACCTCATTCAACTCCACCGCAAACCAGTCCAGCCGGGTCTCCGACCAGCAGTCCGAAGGGGGAGCTCGTACGTCGACTGAGTGCACGCAACAAGATCTCATCCACTCTTGACAACCTCATGAAGGGCCAAAGAAG
>CAUJGJ010000242.1:2861976-2866976 GCA_963170055.1 Halisarca cf. caerulea | reverse complement strand
ACACACACACACACGCACACGCACACACGCACACACACGCATAAACACACACACACACACACACACACGCACACACGCACACACACACACACACACATACACACACACACACACATGTATAAACATTAGTATTTATACATACGTACATAATGTGTATAATATGCGCATGTATTGTAGTACCTAATACACAAAACATGCACATATGTATGTATATACATTGGGAAGTGTAAAATTAATACACATGGATACAGCGCATACACAAGACCCACATGGCAAAGAAGGGCCATACACAAGCACAATCATTGAAAATGGGCACAAATGTCTCGTTTCTTGAAGGATATACAGCTAAACTTGTTTAGTACGTACCAGCACTGGTATGTACGTACCTTGATGAAGGGGACACAAAATCAGTACTTGCTATCAAAGGTACTTACTATCAGGGTTGGCTTACGTACATGAGGTATGCACAGGGACAGAATGAGGAGTACTTACTATCCAGGAGTGTGTACTAAACCAGGTACTCACTAAGCGAGTTGCACTGTACATACAAAATGCAAACACAAACCTTTCTTTCTTTTGTAGTTCTTTCTTCGCTTCTTCTTGAAGATGACTATCTTTGCTGCTCTTCCGTGCTCTACGACGGTGGCCGTGACACGCACGATGCTTGGACTATAGGGGGAGCAAGGCACACAAACAAACAGTCTAACAACGACATTAGCAACAATGATTCTGTATGGACCATGTATACAACAGATATAATGTTAGTAAGTTGAGAAATGTAACAGAGTGAACATGCTAACATTGAGTCTACACAGGAAGTATCTAATGCCCAAAAGGGTATTGACTATACAGCAAGTACTACAGACAGATACTGCACACTCATGTACACGCTCACACACACACACACACACACACACACACACACACACACACACACACACACACACACACTCAAACGCAAACACACATACACAGAGTGCACACATACGTACGTACGTACGTACTTGAGTATAGGTGTTCCCAGGAGTGTAAAATTCTCAGAGCCAGCCAGCAAAACCTACACACACAACAATGTTAGGAAGAAATGTTTGTATATCTACATTTAACACAACATGCTCATACTGATGCTTACATCAGAGTCAGTGTCAAAAAATCTCATGTAGTCCGGTGAACCAATAGCCTGTGGCTATTGCTAAGGTGTGCATACATATGTACATTGAGCTTGTGTACTGTTTCAAGACATACACTGTGTGGTCATGTATGTACGTACGTGTGTACATGCACTTGACTTGAGGCATACATAAATACGTACATATGTGTTAGCTCAAGTACGTATGTATAAAACTGAGCTGCTAATCGGACCAAACTTTCACAAACCTTCTCGAGGAATATACTCTCTCCAATGTCCGCCTGAAGTCTGCTCACAACCACGAGATCATTTGGTGTGACCTTGAACTGCCTCCCACCTGTCAGAACAAAACAGACGTGAGCTATACAGTTGAAACTTGTCGGTCTGAAATCTCTTATAGTGCATGGATTTCTGCATTTAGTAATATTTATGATAATCTTATGTGACCCAGTTAATGCTGTACTGTGACCCAGTCAATGCTGTACTGTGACCACAGATACTGGAAAACTGTGACATTGTAACCGGATACAGTGAGTTTCTGATACACTGTCTCATGTAGTACATAATATTATGAACGTATACAGAGTGGAACCTCTCTATAATAGACATATTGGCAACTGAAAACAGTTTGTTATACGGAGGTTTCCACTATTCAGAGGCTATTTTATATGCATGGCAATCTATCTGGACCCCCAAAAGCAGTCTGTTATACAGAGGTTTCCAATATCAGGGGAGTTTGTTGTAAGAGGTTCCACTGTACTCAGAGTGGAGCCTCTTATAACAAACACAGGATTCCAGTGCTGTTGTCGTATTGTGCACTGCACGACAACAGTGTGTACTCACAGATGTGGACGACTGCAAAGAGCTTGCTCTGAGGCTGACTGACCATCTCCTGGTTCACCTTCTCCAGTACGTCCTTCTCTGTCGAGGAGCTACACTGTCTTTGATGAGGGAGACTTTGAGAAGTGATTCTGCAGAAGTACGTATAATGTAGGGAAACCTCTCTAAGCTGACATTCAATGGGGCGGGATTAAACAGTATTATACTCGTACACAGAAACACGGAGCTCTGTATTGCACAATTAAAGAACAGACAAAAGGAACAAGCTTTTTCATACCTTCCTAAACTCCTTGAAATACTTAATACTGACAAGGCTTGACATGATAATGTTCTATGATACACAAGGCGTCCGCACGGGCTCCCACTATACTGCAGGGTTCTAAACTGCGCGCGCCCGCAGGCCGTCCAAATGCAAGTGGCCATTTTAGACGCCATTTTGCCTCAGCTGCAGACCACGTGGTTAGCGCGCAAGTGGAGCAGAAAATGGAGAAAGCTGAGAAGTTGAAATTCGAAGCACTAGCGTTTAGAGAAGGTCCGGCTTTGCATTGAATGTTATTATCAAGTCAGCCTTATCTAGTCCTTTGCTGTTTCGTTAGAGGTGTTTATGCTGTTGGTTCCTGTATGGGTAGGGATCCTATTTATTGGAGCGTCTACGTTACGATGTCTAAGTATACTTACTGCTAAAGTGGTACTGTATTAGGTACTGTGTGTTGTGTAAGGTCTGGATTGTTCTTGTTGGGGAGGTGCATACTATTTCATTCACAATGTGGCGACACACACACACACACACACACACACACACACACACACACACACACACACACACATTGGTCCACAAATTACACATTTACTTTATTGCTGTTTACTGCATGTTTCAGATGGAGCTGTTTGTCTCATTGCCTCTGCATTGACTGGGTCCATTTGGAATGGCTCATGTTGGGTGTTCAGCAGCTATGAGGAGCTCAAGGACATTGCGTACGAGACATTACCAATACTTTCAACCACACTACCTTCAGGTACGTGTGTGTGTGTGTGTGTGTGTGTGTGTGTGTGTGTGTGTGTGTGTGTGTGTGTGTGTGTGTTACCAGTAGTAGTGATGTTGTTAATGCATACACTTGCACATGTGGCAGTTGCACCTCAGTTTTGAACACCCAACTACTTGTCCATGTGTCTGTGCACATGTGGATACACCTGTCACATACACACACACACACACACACACACACACACACACACACACACACACACACACACACACACATACACACATACATACATACACACACACACACACACGCACAAACACACACACACACACACACACACACACACATACCCACATACACACATACATACACACACACACACACACACACACACTCACAGACACACACACACACAGAGACACACATACACGCACAAACACACACACACACACACACACACACACACACACACACACACTTTCTCATCACCTCATTGATTCTTCAGGAGGATCAGATGTGTGCTGGTTGGAAGACGATGTAATTGCAGTTGCAATGGATACTGCTGAAATCTCAATGTGGAAACACGGCACACCGGGACACAGTCTCCAGAAGGGTAGCTCGTTGTTCTTCCACGACAGGATGGTGCTTTCTCTGGACAGGACTGAAGTGAACAAGACGGACCTGCTGAGCTCTGGGGCAGATGGGAGATGTGTAGTTTGGAATGTGGACACAATGAAGTGTGTGCAGCAATTTAAAGGTGTGTAGTGAGTATATGTTTGCAAGCATATTGTATTGTGTGTGTGTGTGTGTGTGTGTGTGTGTGTGTGTGTGTGTGTGTGTATTTATGTGTGTGTGTGTGTGTGTGTGTGTGTGTGTGTGTGTGTGTGTGTGTGTGTGTGTGTGTGCGTGGGTGCGTTTGTGTGTGCGTGCGTGCATGTGTGACGAACATAATGTCAAGCACTACGCATGTATGCATGTATGTACATACATATGCCTACAAGCATTTGCCTACACACACACACACACACACACACACACACACACACACACACACACACACACACACACACACACACACTCACACACACACACACACACACATACACACCATCACCGTCATTTTTGTAATTTCTTAACTCCAGCTCATTCTGACATGGTGTGGTGTAGCAGGTACCAACCGAACTCTCCTAATGTAATTGCAACCACTGGACAAGTGAGTGTGTATATTAAGTGTGTTACTACTGGTTACAGTTGACCTGTGTTATTGTGTGCATGCTATGTATATACGAATGTACCTCACTGCCAGCAAACCCCTCAATCTAGCTTTTGTTTGCCTCCTACATTGTTCGTGGAAGTTTTGATTTAGTTTGTTTTAATTTCCTTTGATTTATTTATGGTATATTATTTTATTTATTTGTTTACTTATTCATTGTAATTTTGATTATTATTTATTGTGCATTCATCTGGTGTATTTGTACATAAATATTTTTTTCCTGCAGGATCGCTGTGTTAAAGTGTGGGATGTAAGGTCAACTGATATGTCTTTGAAACTGAATTTAAAAGGAATTGTTTCGAGAGCACTTTGTTGGAGCAGCCTTGATGAAAATGTACTGGTTACAGGTGTGTGTGTGTGTGTGTGTGTGTGTGTGTGTGTGTGTGTGTGTGTGTGTGTGTGTGTATGTGCGCATGCGTGTGTGCGTGTGTGTATGCTTGCATAGTTTGTAATTGTATTTTAGAATCATTTGCAGTGCTAGTTTATCAGTTTGGTTGGTTTGTATTGCAAATAAAGTTTACAAGTGATGTATGCTATCATTGATAATTGTGTGTACATGTGTGTATGTATGTATCCATTTCTTCTCTACTCCCTGCAGGAAAGGAAGATGGGTCTGTTGTCTCATATGATGTCAGGTCAAGTGTGGAAGAGGTCCTATCCTGCCAACCACATACTAGACCTATTCACCGAATGATTTTTGTACCCGAAAAGTTTTTGTACGTGTGTGTGTGTGTGTGTGTGTGTGTGTGTGTGTGTGTGTGTGTGTGTGTGT
>CAUJGJ010000242.1:2846976-2849476 GCA_963170055.1 Halisarca cf. caerulea | reverse complement strand
TTAAAATATCCACATATATGTGCATGGTGTATGCGCTCGCACACACACACACACACACACACACACACACACACACACACACACACACACACACACACACACACACACACACACACACACACTCACTCACACAAACTCACTCACATACACACACACAACACACACACACAACACACACACACACACACACACACACACACACACTCACACACAAACTCACACACACACACACACACACACACACACACACACACACACACACACACACACACACATACACACACACACACACACACACACACACACACACACACACACACACACAGTTGCCCACAACATACGTAGAATTAAACTTTGGGAGACATATTGGCATCCACGATTCTCCAGTTCTGAAAGTACTGGAGGCTGAGATGAGGTTGAAAATCAGGTGAATGTCCACAACTTGTAGACTGTACTCCTTGGGTTTCATGTAGGTGATCAGGTGGTTCTTGGCCAGCATGACCGCAAAGAGCACCTCCTTCTTGCGATGCTGGAGAAGAAGGCCGTTTATGCTCTGTCTCAGCGAACTTGACATGGGTAAACAACGAATCTGAAGAAAAACAATATGTTGTACTGACACTTACATATGTGGGTACTGATGTACAGTGAAACCTCTGTAATCCAACACCTCTATAATCCGACATTCTCTCTAATCCGACCATCTTATGGGATACAGTCACCATATTAAAGTATACCAATCATCACTCTGTAATCCAACAACCTCCTAATGCAAAACACTTTCAAGTCACATTGAGTGCCGGATTAGAGAGGTTGAACCATAGTTTGCCTTTGGGCTCACGTCACCAAAGAAGTGGGTAATTATTGCAAGACAACCAATGGAGCCATTCCTTACAATGGTACCTGCTTACATCAGAACAACACTGGCGGTTGTCACGGTAATTTGACATCGAGCTAAAACCTCACAGAGAGTGTATCACAACGACCAGTACTAGAGGCGTGTCTGCGAAAGGTGTGGGTGTGTTCAGAGAATGCACATTGGCCAGATAGCAACATGACAGCTATTGACAGCAGGCATATCACACAATGTGTGGTATTACCACCATTTTGAGTATTGCGCCTTCAAGCATTGATGTTGAGCAATACTATGGTGTGATTATGCAATTTCAATACACAATCTCATCATCAGAAAACACAACAATACAAATATGCTGAGTGACAGGTAATTTGCTATTCACAATGTAATATAACACCCTTCAGTGTTGAATTTATACACAATACACATGTTAATAACACACACTAACACTAACACTGAGAGAGTCACTAGGACAACAAAAAAGGCTTCAAATTATTGAGAAGGTGTCCAGAAGAGGAGGACGAGGACATGCATGCATAAAAGGAAGAGATTTGAAGGCGACTGATATAAAAGCAACACTTTGTCTTGTGTAAAAGGGGTAGAACGGCAAAAACGTAACTTTGTAGTGAGTTTGGTTAATTGGAGCACATCAGACATTGCCCATTGTCTGTAGATAAAATTGACAAGAATTTGTGGAAGATTTGTTGAGATTTAAGTGACCCGAAGTGAATCAAGGCTAGTGAACCAATTTCTCACAAGCCACAATGAAGACGGAGACATCAGTTCTGCTAGTGATTCTAGCATTTGCTGTCTGCTGTGGGGAGGACATGTTTGATGCTCGCCTTCGAGTGAGGAATCTTCGGTGGAGAATCAAGGCCCTCCGAAGGGACTATCGAATCCAGCACAACAGAACTGCAGCAGCAGACGGTTGGATGAACAGGAGCATAGAAAGCTACAAGAGTGGTCTTGCTACACTGTCGAAAGAAATCAGTGATTTGAAGAGAGAACTGAACAGAATTGTGAAAGACACAGGAACGGAGTACACCCCACAAGGTACTAACCATACGGAACATATGTACGTACTGTGTGCATAGTGAAACCTGTCTTAAAAACTCTCTTTTGTAATGGCACAACATGGCCGTCTGCGAGTGTAAAAACATGAAAATAGCTAAAATCTAACATCCACAAAAGTTTCATCTCGTGAAAACTAAAGCGTATACAGTAGTTGTGAGCTTCTACTGATCACAAGGTTGAGCTAGTCAGGAGTGTGCACCACACACGATGGAGTCTACATACGTACGAACCAAAGCCTTCACCTTCACCGGCTCCCACTCAGCACAGTGCACACAGTGGACCTTTCTTAGGACATACTCTCTTAATGTGAAATTTCTCTTAAGATGAAATAAATCTTAAGTTCTAGGGTAGAAAGCGGAAGGAAGTTAGGGGCTGTTAAGATGAAGTTCTCTTAAGACGAACGTTGAAGGGCGATCCCTTGAGATTCATCTCAAGAGGGTTCACTGTACATGCTCCTGCATCAGCCTGCACTCTGCTAGTTACTCTCTCCAGCTCTCACTCAGTACTGTACACACATCAATGTCAGCCTGCACTCTGCTAGTTACTCTCTCCAGCTCTCCCTCAGTACTGTAC
>CAUJGJ010000242.1:2839476-2841976 GCA_963170055.1 Halisarca cf. caerulea | reverse complement strand
TTACATGTGAGCCAGTCTGTGTCCTTATACATACGTGTATGTATGCTTGAGGTGAAAATATCGGTAGGTACGTATGTGTTACTCAAGCATGAAGCCTAATGCACACTGACTTGAGCATGTCATCAGAGTCTTCAAGGAAGGACACAAGTGCCTGCATAACACCAAACTTTGTTACAAGTTGTTCTTCTCTTCCATGTCGTGAGTAAATGGGCTTTCCAGATTTACTGAATATAAAGACATGTTTCTTGTGCTTCTTCCACATGTCAGAGTCCACGTCTGAGGAGAGAGAATGACTTCGTGTGTGTGTGTGTGTGTGTGTGTGTGTGTGTGTGTGTGTGTGTGTGTGTGAGCTCCACACATAATCCAATCTTCCAATTACATTGTGCTACTTTGTACAGGCAACTGGGTGTTATCGTGCGCGCGCACGTGCACACACACACAAACACACACACACACACATACACAATCACACACTCATACAAAACACACACATACACACACACACACACACACACACACACAGTTACACACACACACACACACACACACAAAACACACACACACACACACACACACACACACACAGTCACACACTCATACAAAACACACACATACACACACACACACAGTTACACACACACACACACACACAAAACACACACACACACACACACACTCATATAAAACACACACACACACACACACACACGCACGCACACAGACACACACACACACACACACACACACCATTTCCACAATCATAATACACATACCGTACCTTCTACTTCTATTTTTCTTCCATCTTGGTCAAGTCGTGCATGATGGGCCTCTATTAAACACAAAGTGAATATCAATCAAAAATTAATCCTCACCAATGGAAACATGATATAAACATTGACCAGATAATCCTGTACACAAGTACATACACATGTACACACACACGCGCACACACGCACACACGCATGCAAGCATGCAAACAGGCACACCCACATACACACACACACATACACACACACACACACAGACACACACACACGCATGCAGGCACACACACACACACACACACACACACACACACACACACATAACACAGACAGCTCCGTGCTTCAGGCTAACCTTCAACGGTGGACTCATCAGCCGAGAGCAGTATATTCTCCTGACTCTCCTCTGTCAGTGAGATGTCCTGAATGTCCAACACTTCCTGAACCGTGTCCAGTTGCTCTGGTGTGCCTGTACTAACACTGCGGAGCCTCAGCATGTGTGTGGTTGACCCTGTAGCACCATCTGGCTCTGTAGGAGGAAGAGGATGAGGTCAGCCTTCAGTAACAGCAGTAGTCTCGCGACCCAGACTCTACTCACCATATTCATGTGACTATATCAGCAGCGATGTACATGCATTGAGAAACTTATCACCGGAAGGGTGGGGGTGGGAGGGGGAACTCACATTGATATGTACCGTGTATCTTCTTAATGGTAAATGTCTCCTAGGACAAATCCATACGTACGTACATTCCACATTGAAGGGTAAAAACAGTGCGTATGAGTTTGAGTTCCGTTTAGAAGTGGTAAAAAATTGGTACAATACAAGTAACAGTGATTGCAGTGAGAGATGGCGAAAGGAAACAGTAATGTCTCATTTTAAGTGGTGGACAAGAAGATACACTGAAAGACACAACTATGTAATTCATTCAATTGATTGCTACAATGATCAAGGGTACGTACGTAGGCGCAGGTCAGAATCAGAATTGAAACTACGTATATAACAGTTGGGACCCCTTAGCCAGTGTTGGCTACTTCACAGGGTTTCCAGAAACAAAGTCCAAAAACAATGAGATACGTATGCGATTAGGTAGTAGCATGTAATACCATACATTATGAAAAGATTGCATGCAAAAAAGATTACTATTGCAGGATAAAATTCCTTTGTGCAATGTTCTCATGACACAAATATGTATATAAGTTCTAGTTCATTCTTACTATGGAATCTATAAATTCGCAGTGTTTAAAGTACAATATATTGTGAATAGCACCAAGTTGCAATCTACTACATATGAAATCTTTTCATGGCTCACGTATGGTAACATTAGCAATATATTAGTAATAGCACTGCCAATTATGCGCAGATAATTTCATGAATAATAGGCACGTAATAGGATATTGACATTAACTACGAACTGATATCGATGTACAGTGGAAACAAGTTAAGGAGAAACCCAGGGTGCACTAAAATTTTTGTACGTAGTTTTGTTAAAAAGTATTTCTCGATAAAAGGACGAAGATAGTACTTTGTATATACAGTTGGTTCACAGAAACTGTTCTTGTTTAGCAATATTTCTTGTTAAGTGACTTTGTATTGTAACCAGTTTCCACTGTATTGTCCATGGTCAGTTGTAGCATGTAAAAATATTGTACAAGTGTAATGCAGGATGAGAGTGCAGTAGTCTAACTACAAAGTGAAACAAAACTTGACATATACGTGATGGTATGCGCATGCGACAGG
>CAUJGJ010000242.1:2829476-2831976 GCA_963170055.1 Halisarca cf. caerulea | reverse complement strand
CACAGATGTTTGTGTGTACTTGTGCAGAATGTATTGGATTTGTCTGTATTGCAGGGATGCTTGGGCGGTCCTCCTTAAATATGTGATTTGTACTATACAACGGATCTTTGTACTACGTTTGTACAGTGAAAGTTTTTAGGCTCTATATTATTGTTTTCATTTGGACTTCCGGTGTGTAACCCTCCTCTGATATATATATAGTTATATATATATAGTTATATATATATAATATGGATTTGAAGAAAAGTCTTATAATAGAGAATTTGTATAATAGTAATAGAGAAGTATGAATTTATACAGGAATGAGTTATAGGAATTGTTTTGATAACAATTGCCAAATATGGCAATTGTTTTCAAATCAATCGTCCAGTTACAATAAACAGTATGTTCAATGGAATATTCAGCTGTGCACTTACACTCCAATGCTTTGCAAGTGATTCGAGTGTGTGGGGCGGCAGCCCCGAAGAGTGTTTAACTTGAATTACTTGTTCTTTTCCTATCTGCCATAGGATAAGTATGTTGCATACTAAATGTGTGAATTTTAGAGCCCACGGGCTCTTGTTATTTTAATTCCATGTTATTCTTGCCTTGAAGTACACACAAGATGTGTACCAAATTTCTGTGATTGCACTTAAATTGTGCAACTTTGCACTGTATGATTGATGGTGTGCGCGGATGGGCGTGATATTTTCCCGATAAATTCTGTTATGAATGATGTCTGCATCATGATTATCAACATATCATGACTATTGTGGCAGTACCTGTTGCTGCAAGCCAGTACACATGTTACTGAGCACACGCTTACAGTTTTGTGGCATTCTGTGGGTGTTACAGCCAGGTTTAGTTCAGATTGCCAGATGTTCGGTTGAGGAGGAGGTTCACGTTTGTTCCTTGCTTGAATTGACCTGACAGAATTCACCCCTAGTGTGTGTGTGTATGTAGGAGGTTTCCTGTCAAGACTGCATGACTAGGAAAGCTGGCTTTGTGGTCATAGCCTGCTGTGCGGTGCAGGCTAGACAATGAATAAGGTTGTCGAAATTTATAATAATTATAATAGTTGAAATAAGTATATCAGAATAATTAAAAATTATTATAATAACTCGGATATGCATCAAGCAGAAATGCAAGCCAAAGCAAAAATAATGAAGCCAGTCTGAAATGTTATGTCGCATATGATATAATAATTGCTTTTTAATATAATTGTATACAGTGAAATCCGGCTGTATAATAAGGACACCATTGGGAGCACAATAAGCAGTCCTGTACAGTGAAACCTCTATAATAAGGACACCATTGGGACCACACAGCTGTCCTGTACAGTGAAGCCTCTACAATAAGGACACCATTGGGACCACACAGCTGTCCTGTACATTGAAGCCTCTACAATAAGGACACCATTGGGACCACACAGCTGTCCTGTTTATGGAGGTTTCCTTATTTCAAAGGTTTTGTATGTACATATATACATACGTCAATGTGAGGGATGTAAAATGGGGTAGATGAATGATGTCCTGTTCAAGGAGGTGGCTGCATTTCGGATGTGTCCTTTAACAGAGTGCGCACTGTACTCCTATGTTATCAGGATATTCACAAGCTAGACAGCAAATAAGGTTGCTACAGGTACATGTGAACATGTAATAGATTGTAAGGATTTGGTATTTTGATTTTAAGCTTAGAAGAACAATCTACACTCTAAGAAAAACCTTGTCAGCGCCTGATTTGACAAGCTAGACAATGTGTGGTTGGCTGAAGAGTCCAAATATGGCCACTGTGTTCCAAGAAGCTAAAATCATCCATGCGAGCACTGTATTGCGAAAATGTTAGAAGACTTGAATGGCTAAGGTGAATTTTATAGTTATTGTCGAATGATAATGTTTTAGCTCAGGTTGATTTTTTTCAATCTGCTTACCCAAAATGGATGTCTGTGTTTGCTCAAGCTGGGAGGGTGCATGTGTGTGAGGGACACGACTAACTGGTGTCATGAGATGGCACTAATGAATTTTTCATTGGCCTGTGATCTTTAGCGATGGTGAGAGGTGAAGGGAAATATAGTTAATCGTTTGTCAGGATTTCTTAATGACTTGATTTCAAGTGTGCTGTGTAGTTAATCAAAAGTGGTTAACTTTGTAGATCTTTTGCAAACAAAATTTTTCCTTTGATCTACCCACTCAATGTGACACAGGTGCATACGTAAATCATTAGGTGCGTATCTCGTGTACTTCTCATGTATTGGCATGCAAGTGATCCAGCAGAAATGGATGAATACTAGTATGGATGTGGGTCTTCTGCATTCCACCTGTGTTTGTATCTGTACCTGCTCATGTACTGTGCACTGCTGTTTTGGGATGGGAGGTAGGCTTCCAACTGAATGGTAAGGCTGTTTCCAGTCCTGGAAGTGAACCTTTGGGAGGGATCCTATCACTTCTACCAGTGGTTGTGACACTTGATATGTACATACAGGTATACGTATATACACTATGTTAGTTGGAATAATCTTGAG
>CAUJGJ010000242.1:2814476-2824476 GCA_963170055.1 Halisarca cf. caerulea | reverse complement strand
ACATGCAACAACCCCATGTGCATGTGTGTGTTCATTATGTGTGTGTGTGTATGTGTGTGTGTGTGTGTGTGTGTGTGTGTGTGGGTGGGTGGGTGGGTGAAATTTCGCCATATATAAATCAAACGATCATTTCCCCAAATGTGATGAATAATTGGAAGACATCGACGAATACTTCGAGACATGTGTAAGTAAGGTTTTAATAAGGGTATAGGCCAAAATGTCCGCTTGCAGTCTGCTTGTTGTGGCTTCGATCCGAGGAATCCAATAACACGTTTATAAAGAGTCTTGGGAACTCAATGTTGGGGATATGGTTATTTTCAATAGGGAAAGTAGTAAGAGACGCTATACATATAGCTATAGGCGATGGCTTTTTTGCTGTCGTTGTTACGTTTACCCCACTGCTGCTACCAGGAACTCACGATATCTTGGAAATCAAACGCATGTGGTCGAACAATCAACAAATGATTGAGTATTGATAAAGAGTTGGAGACAATGATGAAAATTAGAAGACAGCGGTGTGACTATTCCTTTGATGTGGTCAGTAGTTTACACTTCACCCTATGATGTCATCGTCTACAGCATACACCTGGGTCATCACAAGAGTTTCCACAGGACAGAGAAATACTATGCATGTTTTTTTGCAAATACCCTGTCACTGGTTGGCTCCTCCAAACTGAGCTTGGGAGGATATAAATGGACAGCTGCCCATCAGCTGAGCATCAGCATCGATTGAGCTATATACCTGTCGGAAACTGCAAGAGTACTTAATTGATCTGTTCAACAGAGCCTTTTTCCTGCTTTGCCCGCCTGCAGCTGCTTGTGTGTACTTGGAGGAATTTTCAAAATGATTCTGACATTGATGAGTAAGTGCGTTTCACTCACTTGTGAATATTGGTTTGTGTGGTGTATGCATGTGGTTGTAACCAGGTACATGCATGAACAAGCAATCCAAGCCATATACGTAGCTGCATGCGCACGTTCAGACTGAAATGCGCTATTGCAGCAGCAGTTTAATATGTAATGTTTGGCTAAATTTGGCTATATATAGTCTGTACATACAACCTGTGCATCATTGAATAATTAGGAGCAGCTATATAGAGGTAATCTTAACTCTTGTCTCTTGTACTGTTTACTTTTGGTTCCCTAGAGTAACTGATCTCGAGCACACATAAAAGACTACATGTTTTAGCCCACCGGCCATATTTACTGGGATTCTGCTAATGTTATCATTGAGCCATCATTTGATGACTTGGATGATGTGGTTGAGAAGATTGAGGCAGCGTTCACCTGTGAATAAGGTGTGTATATATCTTCCCTATGAATAAGTATGGTGTGCATGTACTTGGCTGTGTGTATATGTACACGCACACACATGCACACACGCATGCACGCACGCACGCATCCACATATGCATTCACATGCGCATACACACGCGCATGCACACACACACACACACACACACACACACACACACACACACAAACACACACACACACACACACATAAACACACACACACACACATACAGACACACACACACACACACACACACACACACACACACACATGCACACAAGCAAACACGCACACACACACACACAAACACACACACACATACTATCTCATTATACCAAGTATGATTAATTACATGATAGCTTGCTCAATATTGCAAAATTCCTGCGTTATGGTTACAGAATAATTTTAATTAAAGTAGAATTACCCCCTCTAATCCAGAACCCTGAGTAGTAGCTAGAAACCCCTCTGTTGTGGACAAATGCCATTGGAATTAACTCTCAATGCTTTCCCATAGTACATCTTCAACCCCTGAAATGAGGACACCTCAATAATAGTATACAGTTCCTTCTTATCTCAAGGTGCCCGGATTAGAGAGGTTCAACTGTAGTCGCTACTTTCATGTGTTGTTATATTCTGAATCATCATAATTAATTAGAGCTAGAGGAGGTGAAAGACCATACCTGGCCAGGACTATGTTTTGCTAGTATTGTCCATGTCAATAATTAGTCATTGTCATTGTGGTGATACAGTGGCCCCCCATTTATCTGTCCATATCTGTTCCTCAGGAACACATGTGTTGGATAAACCAGGTGTTGGATAAACCAGGTGTTGGATAAACCAGATGTTGGATAAACCAGGTGTTGGATAAACCAGGTGTTGGATAAATCAGGTGTTGGATAAACCAGGTGTTGGATAAACCAGGTGTTGGATAAACCAGGTGTTGGATAAACCGTTGGATAAATCAGGTGTTGAGTAATGGTGGAGATTTAACAACAGAGCTAACATTAGATAAATTTGGTTTCCGATAACTTAAAACCTTTGCCGGATAAATGAGGAGTTCTGGTAGTAAGTATCTGAGTTAGCAAGTACCTGGGTTAGACCATTTTTACAAGTCATGTACGTTTTGTTTGAATGTAGGTTATCGGATGTGTTTGTTTTTGCTCACTGCAGGTTGCTGACCTTCACTTGATGCGTCTGTCAAACCAGTAGAAAAGAAGAAGTGTTATTAATATATAATAATAGACTATCTCTGAGTCCACATTTAATTAGCTTAATATAAACCAATAATATTAATGAAAAAGATAATTACATGTCAACTTTAGAATTTTTATAGCATAATATTATTAGGAGTTTAGTATCTTTGATCATAGTCACTGTGATTAGCTCAGTAGTTACATATTAAGGATCGGTAGTGACCTATTATTATTGATTCACAAGACCTATAGTGAATCTGGTTCATGATTTATTGTAATACATTATTATAGTATCAATGTGAACTGAAACTTTCCATGGCAAACAATCTCAGGATTTTCGCTCTTCTTTAATCTATGCCTATAGTTGTTGCAGGAGCTGAGCCCTTTTGTTTGTACTGTGTAATTATTTATACCAATTTTAATGAAAATTCTAAGTGCTTATATACATGCAGTAAGCATTGGCGTAGGAATGACTTGTACTTGGGGGGGGGGGCTCATTCAATTTCATGTGCAATTCATGTGAAGTATGCCATGATCACTTGTTAAATATATATATAATCAGGCAAACATTGACTAGAATGATAAATATATTGGGGGGGGTGGGGCTATAGTCTCGTCCCCAGCCCAACTGTCCACATCCTATATACTTGCCGCGCCACAGGGCGGAGAGGGTGGTCTGGGTACAAGACTAGAGGGGCTATAGCCCCTCCAGCCACCATGGTTCCTGCACCTATGGTAAGTATTATAGTTGCGTCGGATCACTCGCAAGCAGTATGTGCCGCTAATACAATCACACTTTCTATATTAATCTTTTACAAACCATTCTTTTCCTTGGATCTCTGCACTCACCACAACACAATAATATCATACAAACTTGAAAACCTAATGATTATTATCCTTTTATACATTATTTACATTCTATTGCTAACTAAAATTATCTTAATGTTACAGTACAGTAGCAGAAGATTTATATTTGTTCACGAAAACCAGTGGAAGCATAGATCTATGGTAGAAGTGCATGGCAGCCACTTTTCCTGAGCTTGCTAGACTTCAAAGGAGAAGTGTAAACATTTACTACTTTGCACCCAATCAAATTTTCTGTTACCCATCACGTGTACTTTCAGCTCATATGTGTATGGGAATGAAGTATAAAATTGTTATTCAAGGGCTGAATAAGGAATGGCTGAGATTTTAAGTGCGGTGCTGTGCCGCTCTACTGCCCTTTAGTGATTTATTGGTGTGTGTGTGTGTGTGTGTGTGCACCCTTGAAAAATATCGGTAGATTTCTTTTGTGAATATGTATGATAATAATAGTACTATTATGTGTTGCCCATATTAACATTCGGACACAAATTGACCATTGTGCATCCAATGTGTGCTGCGTTAGATTGTACATGTAGATCCATGCATGTGGTGGTGAGTGACAATGCTATACAGTATAACTGCGTATATACATAAGCTACCGTACACTCGGAAATTTTCGCGGTACTAAATTTTCACGGTTTTCGTGGTACTGCACGGCATCTGCGAAAAATTAAATCCGCGAAAATCCTTTACTACCCTTTATGTTCAGCGCTATGCACAGGAGTCTTTTCAAAGAATAAAGAAGCAGGAGTGTCGAACGATTCGTATATTATACCGTTCGTTTTCTCGTCCGTTATGTCGATCAAGTATTCCTTTACCCCCATCAGACGCTCCATATCTGACTAAAATCTGTAAGGCAGCTGGAGAAGATCAACTGCAACAATTTGCACTTGTATTGATAACCGTTCCTCAGACTAACAACCACGCTAACAACCAGAGCAGCCATTTTTCAGTGCATAATTTATATAGGATTACATATTGTTGAGCTAATATAAAATCCAATCTAAGATCCGCAAATTTGAAATTCTGTATCCACAAATAATTTAGTACCGCGAAAATCCTCAAGTGTTGTGTCCGCGAAAATTTAGTACCGCGAAAATTTCCGAACGCACGGTATAATTATACAGTGTACATGTGCAGTATTATACATGGAATCTGCATAATCCGGCACTTCACTATAAACCGGTCATGCATGCAAAATTCTCTTCATCGATCATAAATAATTATTGTTGCCCTATACAAGTTGACCTCTATAATCCAGCAACCTACATACAGTAGCTGCTATACAATCCGGCACTGAATGCATGTTTTCATTCCCCAACGGGATTACGCAGGCTCCACTGTAGTAAAGTCTATGATGATACAGATATTAAAGCAATTCAGTAAAATCAAATTAAAATTTAGTAGTATTATTTTTGAACCATATTTTAAGGCTATCCATGCATGATAGGGCAAACCATCAGATTCTGATAATATATTATTGTATATAAAAACAAGTAATTCGAGTTAAAAACTCGTGGGGGCTGCCGCCCCACGCACTCGAATCACTTGCAAAGCATTGGAGTGTAAGTGCACAGCTGAACATTCATTGAACATACTGTTTGTTGTAACTGGACGATTGTTTTGAAAACAATTGCCATATTTGGCAATTGTTTTCAAAACAATTCATATAACTCCTTCCTGTATAAATTCATACTTCTCTATTACTATTATATAAATTCTCTATTATAAGACTTTTCTTCAAATCTATATTATATATATATATATATATATATATATATATATATATATATATATATATATATATATATATATATATATATATATATATATTGGACGAGCGTTACACACCGGAAGTCCAAATGAAAACAATATAGGGGCTGCCTGCGGCAGCCCCTAATAATTAAATGTGCATTCATTGTATATTATAATTATTATTGTCCTGTAATTATTTCCTCAATTTGTTGTGACTATTATATGTCTTCATTAGCATCCATCTGGATATCTGTCATTTGAAAATGTTTCACAAACTTTGTACGTTGAGGGTAAACCTGTCCTCATAGCCGGATGGAGTAGGGTTGTGTAAACTTTGCTATGCATCAGTAGTACTACTTGCCCTAACATGTTCAGAGGACTGCACCCTGAGGTGTGGATCCCCATTTCAACCACATTTGTAATGGTATTTCTTGCCGGTTCGGTCAACACGTGAAGTGAACACATCACTCCAGAACATGAGCACTGTGCTGCTGCCAGGTAGTCCTCTATGCTGATCAAAAATTGATCAATCATAACTTGAAATGTGGTCAGTTTCAATACTTCTTCTTGTGATGTTCTGGAGTTTTCTTGAACTTTTATGAGCTTAAAAATATCTCTGTACATCAGGTTAAGGAGCTGAAAATCCCAAAACATGTTAGACATGAATTGTACATTGTTTTTGAATGTAGTATTGGGGTGGGCAGTGAGGTTAATAGACGGACACTCTCCTCTATCTACCAGCCCTGCAACTTGAAAATTGCTCACAGACTCCAACTCATGTCCGAACATCAAGTTTTTGCTGTACTTCTGAACACGTATAAGATGGGCCTTCATGGTTTTCTTCATCATGTCGGTAACTTTAGTATCTATACTGTCAGCACACCACACAGGTTGTGTAACGTTTGCAACACACAGTGCTGTAGACAGTTTTAAACAACACGCAGAGAAGAGGACTACCAAAGAGAGGAAGGTACTGCTAACGACTATCATTCTCTTTTTCATCTGATGCCCTAATTTACCACTAAAATTAATATGTTTCTTTACTGACAGTCTTGCAATCAAGGGACCTTTTATAGACAATCCTGTTCCCATTTGATCCTAAAATCTCTGTGAGGTCGAATTTCAAGTAGGTGAAGTGCTTGGTTTCGAAGGGGAGTATAAGGGTTAATTGTAATAGTGTAAGCGATCTTGTGTTAACATGTTTTGGTCCTATTTGTGTATAGAGACTAACTAAACACTACATTTGCACTTGATTGTGAGGGACATCACTCTCAAATGATGAGTCAGAAACCACTTACATGGAAGCATGATGTTCAACTTCATCGATCTGAAGGTCTTGATTCATATAAGAACTACTGCAGTTGACATTATATAGCTAGGTCCCTGCAAACAATGATAGTAAAATGATAGAGTGATGTAGCATTAATACAGGACTGTGCAAAAAGCTTTATCAAAAAACATACTCCAAATTAGAAACACTTGGAACAAGGGTAAGTTGTGAAAAAGGTACAGGGCTAGGTGGGCTATATATGGAACCTCAGTTGTGTTCTTTGTAGAGAGTTTTAATACACTGTGTCCTTTTGGAGAGTCCACTATTGGAGGACGGATACTCCAACTTAGCACCGTGATCAGAGGGTTCACTGTGAGCATACATACTTTGTGTCAGCTCCGTAAGACTTAGTCTACTATTGTACATGGAGTGTCTCTGGTACATGCAATGTATGTGTGCATGCCAGTTATAGTCTTGTACGTATATACTTTGGTATGTGCTGTTGTGCAATGTGTAGTATTTTGGAATTCGAACTAATCAAGATTGCTTGGTGTGTGGAGGATTCGCATACTATCTTGATTGCTTGGGCATCATAGAGTTAACTGCAGGATTTGTTGCAGTACACCAGGATATTGACAATTAAGCCCGAGGTATGCGTATTTTAAACTAAGGTAGGTAATATTATGTTTTCATTCCAATGTCTGTTGTGTGTGTATTATGTGTACATTTGTGATGTCAGGAAGCGCGTATGCAAATGTGACCACAAAGTTCAACATACTAATTCTCTGGTGATGGGCAACATTGCAAGGCATTCAGTACCTGTTACTGTAAACAAGTGCACACATTAATGTGCGCACACTTACAGTTTTGTGGCATTCTGTGGGTGGTACAGCCAGGTTTAGTTCAGATTTGCCAGGTGTTAGATGTTGAAAGAGGTTCACGTTTCGTGCTCAATTGTGTGTCTGTGTGTGTGTGTGTGTGTGTTTGTGTGTGTGTGTGTGTGTGTGTGTGTATGTGTGTGTGTGTGTGTGTGTGTGTGTGTGTGTGTGTGTGTGTGTGTGTGTGTGTGTGTTTCAGACTTTATTATACTTATTGTTATTATTATTATAACTTTAAGTTTATAACTTCATTGGTTGCAGTATCTGATACATGTACCATAGGACGGTATACAGTGAGACCACTCTATTCTGGACACCTTCCTGGATTAATATATTATTAATAACCCTCGATTATTCAGGCATCGGTTATTTCCAGACCCTCGGTTATCCAGACCCTCGGTTATCCAGACCCTCGATTATCCAGACCCTTGATTATCTGGTTTCAATAATCAGCCTTGTGCTAAAAATAAAAAAATTAACAGCCATGTGCAGTTGTGCATGTGCAGTACTTGTTACGTACGTAAACGAGACTGTTTGTGTTCGATTTTTTGTCAGTTATCGGTTTATTAAGAGCCAGGGACAAATGGCTATAGATAGTGCTAAGTGCAAAACAGTAGTAAACTGTAATTTAAGTTATCCGGACTATTGCACTCATATGGACACCTAGAAATTTGTTGTGACCAAAGGGGTCCGGATAATCGAGGGTCTACTGTATAGTCTGACAAGCTAACCCGTGGCGCAAATGCCCTCTGGTCGAGAAACAGTCTCTGCATTTTTCTTGCCCGTAGGGCATTTGCAGGATGGGCTAGCTTGTTAGACTAGTACCAATAATATTATTTTTTGTGTTAGTTATTTTGAGTGCACTTCTTTCTTTTGACTACTTGTATTTCTTTTGACTGCTTGTATTAACTTAGACTCCTTGTATATCTACTTGTATTTACTGTTACTCCATACTTTACCATTTTGTGTACTGTCTTGTATGTGCAGCGTGTACCTGGGGTACATGGCAGTGGGGAGTGTATACCAAGAGGGAATGGATTTCCTGCATGATGTTGAAATTGCAGGATTGAGTGTTCTTTGTGTTCCATGCTTAATAGGTTGCATACTAGTCTCGCGGGCCAGACCCTTAAGGGTCTGGCCCGCGAGACTAGTTGCATACTGTCTTGTATATGTAGCTTGTTCCTGTGGTAAGAGGCAATGGGGTGTACCAAGAGGGGATGGATTTCCTGATATCGAAACTGCAGGATGGAGCCTGGGTGCACATATATCCTGAAGGTTTGTGCGCTCTCTGTCTTGGCATGCTGTGATGTGTGTGTGTGTGTGTGTGTGTGTGTGTGTGTGTGTGCGTGCGTTTGTGTGTGTGTGTGTTTATGTGTATGTGTGTGTGTGTGTGTGTGTGTGTGTGTGTGTGTGTGTATGTGTGTGTGTGTGTGTGTGTGTGTGCGTGCGCGAGTATTGTGTGTGTGTGTGTGTGTGTGTGTGAGTGTGTGTGTGCGTGTGTGTGTGTGTGTGTGTGTGTGTGTGTGTGTGTGTGTGTGTGTGTGTGTGTGTGTGTGTGTGTGTGTGTGCGTGCGTGCACAAGTATTGTGTGTGTGTGTGTGTGTGTGAGTGTGTGTGTGTGTGTGTGTGTTTGTGTGTGTGTGTGTTTGTGTGTGTATGTGTGTGTGTGTGTGTGTGTGTGTGTGTGTGTGTGTGTGTGTGTGTGTGTGTGTGTGTTCAGACTATATTATACTTTCTGTGTTTTACATCCATTTCACAGATTCCTTGGAGCCTCCCTATGCAGGATGTAGCTTGAGGTCTCAAATTTTGATATTAATCCATTCTATTCTTTTATTGCACTTTAAGCTTTCCTAAGAGTACCTATGGAATCATGAGAAGATTCCATATGTAAGAGATTGTGACTTGTTGCTATTCACAATAATAATTATATTGTACTTAAAACATTGCGAATTTATGTGCGTATTCCATAGTAAGAATGAACTAGAACTTATGTAATTGTGTCACGAAAACATTGCGAAAAGGAATTTTTAACGGTAGACTGTCCCAAAGTGTCTGTATTCAGAGGTTCTACTGTATCTGTAATTTAAGCTGTCTTGTCCTTTGCAGATCGAGAGACATCCTCTTTTGGAGTGTCAAAATCTACTGAATTCTACTTACTCATGCAATGTTAGGGAGGAAATATCTGGGACCTCAGGTATGTCCTTTGTAGAGAGTTTTATTTCAAAATGTGTCCTTTTGGAGAGTCCACTATTGGAGGACGGAGACTCTAACTTAGCACCATGAGCAGATACTTCACTGTACGTTAATATACATAATTTGTGTCCGTAAGACTTAGTCTACTATTATGGGATGTTTCTGGTACATAATAATGTGTATGTATGAGTAGGCTGTTGTGCAATGTGTAGTAAATTGGAACTACTGTAAGCGGAAATGATTGGTATGTGGAGGACTGGAACGTCTTGATTGCTTGTGTGTCGTAGAGTTAATTGAAGGATTTGTTGCAGCCCGCATGCTTTTGTAAACTATATAGGTGTGGATGTTTGTGTGTGTGTGTGTGTGTGTGTGTGTGTGTGTGTGTGTGTGTGTGTGTGTATGTGTGTGTGAGTCAGTTAGTCTCGTATTTTACCTTTGGTATGTGCTATTGCAAAGTGTACAAGAAATTGGAACTAAAGGTGATTGTTTGGTGTAGGGTTAATGTCTTGAATGTTTGTAGGCCATGAAGTCTATTGTAGGATTGTTTGCGT
>CAUJGJ010000242.1:2801976-2809476 GCA_963170055.1 Halisarca cf. caerulea | reverse complement strand
TGACACTTGATTGTGTATGCATGTACTTACGTATCCACAAAAATGTATGTCCCAGTTCACTCCTACACACAGGACCATGTGGTTGTGAGCTGCAGTAGCTTCATGAGGCTAATAATGTAAACAGAAAGTACAGCTGCATTTTACAATTGCCTGTTGAATGTACAGCGTCCCTCAAATTCCAAGTGGACATTAGTGTTTGAATTTAGTGCCCTCTGTCTGGTGTTGCGTGCAGACTACATGGCCTGAGAATTGTCAGCTGTACCATGTATGTATTGTACATGCATGCTTTCATGCACTGAGTGTCTGTGATTTGATGCTTAATTCTTTGGTAGCAATTGATGCATTGTAGAAGATCCTTTATTATTGTCATTATCATGATTACAGCAACCCCTTGCATGTGTGTGTGTGTGTGTGTGTGTGTGTGTGTGTGTGTGTGTGTGTGTGTGTGTGTGTGTGTGTGTTTGTGTGTGTGTGTGTGTGTGTGTGTGTGTGTGTGTGTGTGTTTGTGTTATTGTCATTGTCATGATAACAGCTACCCCTTGCATGTGTGTGTGTGTGTGTGTGTGTGTGTGTGTGTGTGTTTGTGTTATTGTCATTGTCATGATAACAGCAACCCCTTGCGTGTGTGTGTGTGTGTGTGTGTGTGTGTGTGTGTGTGTGTGTGTGTGTTTGTATGTGTGTGCATGCGTGTCTGTGTGTGCATGTGTGTGTGCGTACGTGCATGCATGCATGTGTGTGTGTGTGTGTGTGTGTGTGTGTGTGTGTGTGTTTGTGTGTGTTGAAGGTTGGCTGTTAAGACTGCATGACTGGGAAAGTTGGCTTTGTGGTCACAGCCTGCTTTATGGCGCAGGCTAGACAATGAATAAAGTTGTTGAAAGTCATACTAATAAGTATTATAATTACTTCAGTAGTCAAGATTTTTGATGTTTTGTTATAATAATTTTTACTATAACTACACAGTAAGAAGAACTTTGTGAACTTGAGATTTGACAGGCTAGACAATGTGTGGTGGGCCAGAGCTTTTGTGCATGGGCGAAGTGTCTGCAAGAAGTTATAAAATCATCCACGTTAGCACTGTATTGCGAAAATGCTAGGAGAAGACTTGAATGGGTAGGGCCAATTTCAGAGTAATTGTTGAATGGTTAGGTTCTGTAGCTCAGTGTGATACTTTTCAAACTCCTTGCTGTCCATGTATATATACTGATGTCTATGTACTGTTTGTCAAGCTTATACACACCAATTTCTCCCTTTGATCCACCCACTCAAGATCAACATGACACGTACATGCATAAATCTATTAGTGCATATCTCGTGTGCTCTCATGTATCAGCCTGCCAGTGATCCAGCAGAAATGGATGAATACTTGTGCATATACATGTATAAACATCTGTATACCCACTCATGTCCTGTACATGCATCACTGCTTCGGAATGTGAAGTAGGCTTCCAACTGAACAGAAATTGCTGTTTCCAGTTCTGAAAGTGAGCCTTTGGGGGAGGGATCCCATATTACTTCCATCAGTGGAAGTGACACTTGATTGTGTATGCATGTACTTACGTATCCACAAAAATGTATGTCCCAGTTCACTCCTACACACAGGACCATGTGGTTGTGAGCTGCAGTAGCTTCATGAGGCTATATAATAATGTAAACAGAAAGTGCAGCTGCATTTTACAATTGCCTGCATGTTGAATGTACAGCGTCCCTCAAATTACAAGTGGAAATTACTGTTTGAATTTAGTGCCCTCTTTCTGGTGTTGTGTGCAGACTACATGGCCTGAGAAATGTCAGCTGTACCATGCATGTATTGTACATGCATGCTTTCATGCACTGAGTGTCTGTGATTTGATGCTTCTTTGGTAGCAATTGATGCATTGTAGAAGATCCTTTATTATTGTCATTGTCATGATTACAGCAACCCCTTTGCATGTGTGTCTTTGTGTGTAGGTGTGTGTGTGTGTGTGTGTGTGTGTGTGTGTGTGTGTGTGTGTGTGTGTGTGTGTGTGTGTGTGTGTGTGTGTGTGTGTGTGTGTAGCATGTATTCTTGTGTGTACTACACTTGTTCCTTTTAGTATGACTGTGTACGTATACACTATAGGTGTACTGAATAATAATATGTGTACTTGATAGTATTTTGTCTGTTTTATAAACTCACTGTTTTGGTTGGCAATCCTATTGACCTCTTCAGTGTGGATAATGACTCCTTGAATGTTTCTTTGATCGAGTCTGTGGAATATTCTGCGATAATTGTGTGTGTGTGTGTGTGTGTGTGTGTGTGTGTGTGCGTGCGTGTGTGTGTGTGCGTGTGCGCGCGCATGTGTGTGTGTGTGTGTGTGTGTGTGTGTGTGTGTGTGTGTGTGTGTGTGTGTGCATGTGCGTGCGTGTGTGTACGTGTATGTGTGTGCGTGTGTGTGTGTAGAGCTGACCCCTTGATTACAAGTGTGCTGTAGAGCTGACTCCATGATTGCAAGTGTGCTCTAGAGCTGACTCCTTGATTGCAAGTGTGCTCTAGAGCTGACTCCTTGATTACAAGTGGGCTGTATAATTGGTCAAAGTGGTTTATAGAGTTTTTACAAACCACATTTTATAATTAGGGGCTGCCAGAACATCTGTGTATGTGTACATGTACGTACATACATGACTGTATGGATGTATGCATTTATGTATGTATGTATGTATGACATTGTATGTATGTATGTATGTATGTATGTATGTATGTATGTATGTATGTATGTATGCATGTATGTTTGTAGTATGTACATATGTATATGTATGCACGTATATGTATGTACATTAATGCTTGATCGAGTGTTTGTAGTTTGTGGCTCATCGTCGGATCACTGATTTTAATTTTAAATAATATAAATACCTGATGTACCGGATGTATTGGATATATTGGAAATGAAACGAGAAGCATGAAGACCTCCATCACCACTGGTCCTGTAGCTCCTTCGCAGCAAGAAAGGACCTATAGCAGGTCCACCCACAGAACCTTCCCAATATACTGTGCTATTTAAACAACCAATATGTGTTCTTTGTGTGCAGTCTGTGCTTGTGTGCGCGTACATTATTGAATATTATATTTGGCAAATGCAGTGTCTCTCTCTCTCTCTGTGTGCGTGTGTGTGTATGTGTGTGTGTGTGTGTGTGTGTGTGTGTGTGTGTGTGTGTGTGTGTGTGTGTGTGTGTGTGTGTGTGTGTGTGTGATGATAATGATGTTACATGATGACCACATTAGTCCATTTGGTGAGGTCAAAATTGGGACATTCCAGCCATAAAACTGGACCAAACACAAATGGAGTGGGTCCACTGAGCCTACTACAAGTGGGCTGGGTCCGCTGAGCCTACTACAAGTGGGCTGGGTCCGCTGAGCCTACTACAAGTGGGCTGGGTCCACTGAGCCTACCACAAGTGGGCTGGGTCGACTGAGCCTACCACAAGTGGGCTGGGTCGACTGAGCCTACCACAAGTGGGCTGGGTCGACTGAGCCTACCACAAGTGGGCTGGGTCGACTGAGCCTACCACAAGTGGGCTGGGTCGACTGAGCCTACCACAAGTGGGCTGGGTCGACTGAGCCTACCACAAGTGGGCTGGGTCGACTGAGCCTACCACAAGTGGGCTGAGCTGTGCCTACCACAGCTGGGCTGGGTCGACTGAGCCTACCACAAGTGGGCTGGGTCGACTGAGCCTACCACAAGTGGGCTGGGTCGACTGAGCCTACCGCAAGTGGGTTGGGTCGACTGGGGCTACCACAAGTGGGTAGGGTCGATGAGCCTTGCCCACTTCTTGCTGTAGCTTACCAGGGTTTTCCCCCCCAGTTTGCTGTTGCCTAGTCCCATCCTTCCAAGGAAGCTTTCATAATATTATGTACATGCAGTATAGTATTATTATACATACATACGTACATCTGAGTGTATATTGCCGTGCAATTTTGTATTGTATGTGTGCAGGTACATACTGTATAAGATTGTATAGTGTTATGTTGTGGAGTGGTCCACACGGAAAAGTTGATGTGTACCATTGTCGTGTGTAACTGGCTTGGTATGCCCTCGTTTAGACAAGTATATATTGCTGTCTGTTCTGGACTGCCTGGGAAAGTGTCCATAGTACACATGATGGAATCTGGATGACATGCGTGTGAGTGGCAGCTGCGGTTCGACTCTACATAGCACACGTACAAGAGTTATTCTTTCGATCGTTGAGTCTGAGTCATTCCTTAAGAATGTTATCCGTTTTTCCTACAAGCAATCACACAGTTCTGATGTTGATACAGGTGTGCGTGTGGGAGTGGTTGGGTGGTTGGTTGTATTGGTGTGTCCATGCAAGTGTATGTGTGTGCATGTGTGCATGTGGGTGGGTGTTTTGTGTGCTGTTTGTGTGCTGTGTGTGCTGTGTGTGTGTGTGTGTGTGTGTGTGTGTGTGTGTGTGTGTGTGTGTGTGTGTGAGTGCAAGTGTACTTGTGTGAATGCGTGCGAGTGTTTATGTGCTATGTGTGTGCTCCCCCCTCTCTGCGTGTGTGTGTCTATGTGTCCGCAATAGTGTGTGTGTGTGTATTATTTTCTGCATGCACTTGAATGTTTTGGTCTGGTCTATATATATATATGCAATAACAGATTTTTTTCAATAATATATGCAATGAATCCGATGACTCTTGAATCGGGCATTCTCTCTAACCGGACCATCTTATGAGGTACAGCCACATATTAAAGTATGCTATTATTGAAACTCTACAATCTGACAACCTCCTAATCCAACATTTTTATCAAGCCCCATGGCATGAGTGTTGGATTAGAAAGGTTTCACGGATATTAACTTTGATTTTCGGTCTCGATGAATTCTTCTAATATTTGAAGTCATACGCCCCCTGGATGTCAATGCAGTTGTTCATCCCGTCTGTCATTTTGAATTCTTTCAAAGATATTGTCCATACTGTGAAATCTCAGATAGTGTACACTTTGAAATAATCACAACCTCTCTACAAAGTACACAGCTCAAGGCCTCGAGCTTCCCCCATAGCCGTAGTTCCATTACCTTTTAAACTTCCCAAAGAGGGCAACCTCTTTACAAAGGACAAGGAAAACAGGCTGGCTGGTAGTGTCCTTTATTATTCAGAGATTCCATTGTATTGGTACTACAAATCACAGTATGTATTTATACAGTATGTTATACAGTGGAACTGGTACATGTCTGCATATATATATGCTGTATTATTTGCTAATTAGTGCTACATATTTTAAAGAAGCCACATGCATGCATGGCTTATGTACAGTAAGATATAGTACAGTATGTTTTATATATCTGGTATCACCTTATACGTACACCATATGTATTCTTGAGAAAAGGTTTGAACGGCTAGGTAGCATTGTAGTCAATGATCTTAGCGGAAATCACTAGCCAAAGGAGATTATTTACACCAAACGTTTCGGCAGCCAACTGCTACCTTCATCAGTGGTATGATACAAGAGACAGTGCCTGAACTTAAATAGTGGTGTATGACAGGTGGTGATGCGAGGTAATGAATAATATTAACTGTACATGTGGGTGATGAATAGAGTTAATAGAGATTGTGAGTGATGTTGAAAATATAGGTTTACATCAAGGTCTTGTATACTGTGGGGAGTGTTCCTAGTTCTCTGTTCAGGGATGAGGGTTCCTTCTGGATCATCCAGGATTCCACTAAGCATCTCTTTAATGTGTGTGTACAATTGTCCAATACTTTTGTGTGGGTCCAATCTATTGTGTGTCCTGTTCTTTCTGAGTGTTTGGCTAAGGCTGATGTGGCTATCTTCTTATCCCTAACTGAACGCTGGTGCTCCTTAACTCTTTGTCCTAGGGTCCTACCAGTCTGTCCTATGTAAACTCTGGGGCAGCTACTACAAGGGATTTTATACACAACACCTGCTTTGTCCTGTAGTGGGGTGGGATCTTTTGGGTGTACTAACATCTGCCTTAGGGTATTATTTGGCCTAAAGGTTGTCTTAATATTTAGTGGGGCAAGGATACGTCTAATGGCCTCTGAGGTGCCTTTGACATATGGGATTGAAACATAGGTGGAATTAGTAGTTGTAGACTGTGAGGGGACATCTGAGGTCGGCCTAAGCTGGGAGAATCGGTTGATCATTTTTCTGGGATAGCCATTTAAATCTAGGGCATTGTCTACTTTCTGCTGTTCTTCCAATTTCAAACTGGCATTGGAGGGTATGGTCTGGGCTCTATGGTGGAGGGTTCTGACAACAGCTGCCTTATGGGTTGAGGGATGGTGGGAAGAGTAGTCTAGGTACTTGTTTGTGTGGGTGGGTTTCCTATATACTGTGGTATCTATGGTGTTGTCAGGATTCCGGAGGATCAGTACATCTAGGAATGCTAGCTGGGCTTGGGCTTCTCTTTCTAATGTGAACTGGATGGTATCCTCTATGGTGTTTAGGTGGCGGTGGAAATCCTACTCAATATCAGATCTAAGGGCACAACATGTGTCGTCTACATATCTTTTCCAAAATTTTGGAGGATTGGGGTAGGTGCTTAGGGCTCTGGATTCAACATCTTCCATAACTAGGTCAGCTACCACTACTGATACAGGTGAACCCATGGCTGTTCCATGAATCTGCTGATGGAATCCTGGATGATCCAGAAGGAACCCTCATCCCTGAACAGAGAACTAGGAACACTCCCCACAGTATACAAGACCTTGATGTAAACCTATATTTTCAACATCACTCACAATCTCTATTAACTCTATTCATCACCCACATGTACAGTTAATATTATTCATTACCTCGCATCACCACCTGTCATACACCACTATTTAAGTTCAGGCACTGTCTCTTGTATCATACCACTGATGAAGGTAGCAGTTGGCTGCCGAAACGTTTGGTGTCAATAATCTCCTTTGGCTAGTGATTTCCGCTAAGATCATTGACCATATGTATTCTTATATATAATTATATATATATATATATATATATATATTATATGCAAATGCAACATCCGTGAAAATCACAGATATAATCATTACACAGTGTTTACATTGTCAAAATCACACACTTTTCACCTCGGCTAACCTACCAATCCCACAGTAGAGCTTCCCATGGTTTGGGCATCTTTGCGTGCACTTACAGGGCGTTGTTTGTTTTATTTGCCTTACCATTGCTAATCAGTTACTGTATCACCCAACATTATTGAAAGTTCATAAAAAGTACAGCATTGTACTGGAGGGGCTACACACACACACACACAAACACACACACACACCACACACACACACACACACACACCACACACGCACACACATACACACAAAACATGCACACTCACACACACACACACACACGCACACACACACACACACACACACACACACACACACACACACACACACACACACACGTGCACCACTCCCCCCCTGCCACCCACTGTGCTGCACGTTGCACACATGCACTTTCACCTATATACACATGTACTGAGATGCGTTGTTAACTTTGCTGGTATTTCAAGTACACTATG
>CAUJGJ010000242.1:2794476-2796976 GCA_963170055.1 Halisarca cf. caerulea | reverse complement strand
CTGCATTCTTACGTCAGGAGATCAACAGAAACCATTATGTGTGGCTAATGGGTGCATTTTTCTTTAGCAGCCCGCACAACATCTGTATATGCAGTGACATATAAATTATGTATATATGATAGTGTATTGTATCGCTTGAATGGAAGTATTTCTGTATTAGAGTGTGGTATTAATTTATATACCACACTGTATAAACTCTACTATCAATGATGTGTGTACAAACATGTGTTAAATGTGAACTGAAGACCTATAACTTTACGTAATATTATGTGTTTGTGTAGGGGTAATGGGGTTGGTGGTATATAATCCAGGTGAGAGTACAGGTGATCACTTCACACCAACCAGTACAGTTCAACACATCACTGTCTGTTGAATTTGTTCTCAGTTTGCAAGTGTTTGTTGCTTAGTGTTGTTAGCTGTAGGGATTGCATCCTTTCTTCTTGGAAGCTCCAGATCTCTGAATTCATAAATCTTTTGTATTCTTACATATACAAGAGCAACAATTTCTGAAGAAGAAGTCTGAATTTCAGCTTTGACAGTAATTTCTCAGAGGAGCATTACAATACGTATACAAAGCTGTAAGTGGTTAGTCTGACGGCGAGGTTTCATTATCCAACACATGCAGACTTAGTTTAACCCTTGTTCATCCAGCAGTACTCTGTGATTTGTCACCATGCATATAAACATGTCTACTTCATTTATCCAACACCTGGTTTATCGGACATTCTTTCTAGAAACATATATGATTTGGGACAAATCAGTAGGCACAGGGTAATAATGATACTTACCACATCATATGCTGTGCAGCAAATCATTAGGTGTATATAGCTGTAGTATTATGTGACAGACATAAACTGGGGATATAGTTTTTATGTATAAATTTCACCCAGCCCCAATCTGAATATTAGCAATGCTGTTACATAGCTTGTTATACACTTTCGTTCCAATTGGTTCTGTTTACTCTCGTGAGAACCGCTATATATCGCATATATACCTCTATTCTGTTAGACATCAGAACTGCAAGGCTACATTTTGAAATTATGGTAGGATGGAACCTGCATAATCCGGCACCTGTTGGGGAATGAAAACCAGTGCTGGATTAGCAGGTTGCTGAATTATCGAGGTCTGTTTGCATGGTAATTTGAATGGTCAGTGCCTGAGAATCTTAGCCAGTTTAGGCAAATGCTGGTTCATAGATGTGCTGGACTAGGCAGGGTCAACTATATTAGTTTTTTATGTGTTAGAGTAACCAGGATTGTAGGTTCCCCCCAAAATTATGCTATGTTATTGTGCAAAATTATGTTATCTTTTGTGCATGTTCTGTTCCCTATCTTTGTAAAGCAAACTTAATAGCTTTTCGGTCTTTTTTACATGTAGATATCTGAGAAAGGAGAGAAATGAAATTTCAGTTGAAAGAGCTTCTCGTAATTGCCTGTACATTAATATGTATTACTCCCAACTTTGTAACTAAAGGTGTGTAAGTTTGTAGTGTGTGTGTGTGTGTGTGTGTGTGTGTGTGTGTGTGTGTGTGTGTGTGTGTGTGTGTGTGTGTGTGTGTGTGCATACGTGTGAATGTGTATTTATACTATGTATGTGTGCGTGTGCGCGCGCGTGTGTGTGTATATGTGTGTGTGTGTGCGTGCATGCGTGCATACGTGTGAATGTGTATTTATACTCTGTGTGTGTGTGTGTGTGTGTGTGTGTGCGCGCGCGTGAGTGTGTGTATGTGTGTGTGTGCGTGCGTGCGTGTGAATGTGTATTTATACGGTGTGTGTGTGTATGTGTGTGTGTGTGTATGTGTGTGTGTGTGTGTGTGTGTGTGTGTGTGTGTGCATGTGTGTGTGTGTGTGTGTGTGTGTGTGTGTGTGTGTGTGTGTGTGTGTGTGTGTGTGTGCATGTGTGTGTGTGAGTGTGTGTGTAGGTATGTGTGTGTGTGTGTGTGTGTGTGTGTGTGTGTGCATGTGTGTGTGTGAGTGTGTGTGTAGGTATGTGTGTGTGTGGTGTGTGTGCATGTGTGTGTGCACGCGCGCACGCGCACGTGTGTGTGTGTGTGTGCGTGTGTGTGTGAAATTTGAAAAATGTATCATTTCTAAGGTTTAGTTTCTTTGCGTTGATTCCAAATACCTCAAAGTGTCCGCCTATCTGTCCCCGTGTATGACATGTTGTGTGTAGATGAGACTGGTACCATAACCTCACTGGGTTACATTATGGTTTTGGCATTTTGTAAAGATATGCCGCATTCGGTGTATGCGCTTAAGGTGTATACACACTATAGGAAGTATATTCACACGCAAAAGACATTCCCATTTTGTGTAGAAGTGGTTTCACATGACAGACCATGTATGGCCTCCTCATTTGGTGGCTGTGATGATGCTGGTGATGTAATAATATGTTATATGTATGTATGTGTGTGTGTATCTTTGTACTGAAGAGAGAAATACTTGGCTTTATGTATAATAAGAGTGGTGTGTGTGTGTGTGTGTGTGTGTGTGTGTGTGTG
>CAUJGJ010000242.1:2786976-2789476 GCA_963170055.1 Halisarca cf. caerulea | reverse complement strand
AACCGCCAGCAAGTAGAATCTGCTCCCGTAAGCCCACATCAGGAGCATCGACTATTCTACGCTCACTCAGTCCTGGCACTGTGTACTACGTTTGGGTGAGAGCAGATTGGAACCTTTTCGTGGGGGAGTACAGCCACAGGGTGTCAATGAGGACATATGGAGGTTAGTGGTTGCTGGAATGCAAGTGCATGTGTATAGTATAATACTGTAGTGAGTGATAATACTGTAGTGAGTGATAATACTGTAGTGAGTAATTAGATAGTGTAGGAGTGTGTACATGTATGAATGCACACATTAAATGTGAAGGTGAAGTTTAATAGGGTACTTATTTGTACTTGAATGTAGGGAATTCTTGCATAAAATTATATATATTTATATATATCACATATATTGCTTGTGTGTACGTGTAATTTTGTATAATAATAATATGATGAAATGTCTGTAATCTGACACCTCTATAATCCAACGTTCTCTCTAATCTGACCATCTTATGAGGTACAGTCACCATATTGGAGTATGCTAAGAGTCACTCTTTAATCCGACGACCTCCTAATCTGACGGAGTGTCGGTTTAGAGAGTTTTCACTGTATGTGTATATGTATACGTAGCACCTGTCAGAATGCAATATGCACTCCAGTAGATCGAATGTTGAGTCGGATTGAATGTGGTCTGTGATGGATTCTTGTTTCTGTATGATCCCTTGTAGCTCCTTCGAAAGTGGCTGGATTGTCGGTTCTGTCAGAGCTGGAATTAGGCTCTCCCTTGTTGCGGGTCAGCTGGAAAGAGCCTGCCTATGATAGCAGACTAATAGTTGACCGTTATGTGCTTCGATACAGAGAGGTAGAAAGTTTGGAGTGGATAGCAGTAGAGTTGCCCTCTACATCTCATGCCATATCTCATCTTGCACATTCACAATCGTATGAGATTCAAGTGAGAGCCGAATCTTTGCTAGGCAGTGCTTGGTTACATGGGGAGTGGAGTGAGAGAGCAGAGGAAAGTACATTTGAAGGTGTGTGTGTGTGTGTGTGTGTGTGTGTGTGTGTGTGTGTGTGTGTGTGTGTGTGTGTGTGTGTGTGTGCGTGCGTGCGTAAGTGTGCTTGTGTGTGAATGTGCATGTATGTGTTTGCATGTTAAGGCATATGTGTGTGTGCAGTGCTTGTAAGTGTTCTAAACGTTTGTCTACATTATATCTGTTCTTCTCCTATATAGCAGAAGCTAGCAGTGTGTCCACTGTGGATAGAGTATCAGCGCAGTGGTCTGAAGGGCAGACTGTGCTCCGTGTCACTTGGGAGCCAGTACACACAGCCTCACTGTACATAGTGCAGTACAGCACACATGGAGGCAATGTGCGCATGTTTAACACAACCAATACATCGTTTGTCATCACTGATGTAGCATACAGTGATGGGCTTTCACTGAGTGTCACTTATGAAGAGAACAATAAAGGTTAATGTGCTACCCATTCGTGTATATATTATGTATAAAATCATAACAATAATTATATTATTACATTATAGTGTGTGTGTGTGTGTGTGTGTGTGTGTGTGTGTGTGTGTGTGTGTGTGTGTGTGTGTGTGTGTGTGTGTGTGCGTGTGTACATGTGTGTGTGTGTGTGTGTGTGTGTGTGTGTGTGTGTGCGTGTGCATGTACGTGTGTGTGTGTACGTACATGTGTGTGTGTGTGTGTGTGTGTGTGTGTCCAGTTGGTGTGAGGGGCTGGTTAGTAATCTCTTTTAAGAGCTTAAGCCTGTTGCCAGCAGGTGGTGCTTTTGGAAGGATGAAAACTGGTACACTCAGCTGCTGACAGGTGAAATCATACCTGTCAGCCTCAACCACTGGAAACATTAATTGTGACTTGGGTATTTCTTTATCAGACTCTTAGCAGGGTGCTGGTCATTGGCTGGTGCCCTAGATGCTATTAGCCTGGATATTACCGAGTTTAGGGTTGGGAATCACTGCTGCTGTGAGTTAGGTGGACACGCCACCGCTCTTCAGCTGCAGCCCAGCCCTACCCATCTCGTGGGGCTTGCAACCTCACAGATGGGCAACCCCTGATTGCACGAGGGGGCCATCAGGGATGGTGGGGGCAGCTGGGCCCATATCCAGTGGGTCTCTCCCTCACTGATGTCTGGCGGCTCGCCCCCCAGTTGGGCCCAACAAGGGGGCCACAATATAGCCCGCACTGCAGGCTGTGGCATTACAAGTGTGTGTGTGTGTGTGTGTGTGTGTGTGTGTGTGTGTGTGTGTGTGTGTGTGTGTAAGGTGTATAATCCCTCACACATCTGTTCTCTGACTATGGTCACCAATGCAGATGGTGAATCAAGTTCACTGCTTAGGGACTCATCCACCTTGTTCCCAGTGCTCATTGGCGTTGGCTGCGCAGTTGGCATCATAGTCTGTGTTGGAGCGATTTTCGTTGGAGTTGTGATTTGGAGAGTTTGCTGTAGAAAACGCAAGCACATCTGCACATGCTCATGTGCAGCGTCTTTGTAAGTGACTTT